>SNQJ01S0009677.1:282196-306259 GCA_010110895.2 Picea sitchensis
GTGTAGAAGTTCCCTTTTTGGGTGGCATGTTGGCCAAGTATCACTTTTGAACCTTGATTTTGAGGTGGTTCTGCTAGACAATATTTCTTCTATTGTATCTCCCAAGTTTCAACCCTTCTGGGTATGAAACTTTCCTTTAAGTATTTCTCTGATATTTCTTCTCTGTAATGCCATAGGTCTGATCAAAATTGGATGTGCCAAGTGGAATTTACGGTAAATTCCCCACAACTTGCCGATTTTTGTCCTTTCAAGGAGATCTCACTTGTATAGTATGCCCCACACAAAATAATTGATATAAAATTATGAAACTCACACCCAAAATACTACAAATTGTCCACGATCCAATGCAACCAGTCCCATGCAATTTGGATACTCTAGGAATAAGTTATGATTGTATTACCTGGAACACCTTCTTGAGACTAGTCAATAGGACTAGTCAAATACCCTATCTTACACAGGGTGTATCTACAAATTTAAGATGAACCAGAAGCTAAAATTTTTACCACAGCTACAATTCTAATTTCTATAAATTTCCCCTAGAGTTCAGGGTCTGAAAAGTCACAGAAACATTTTTATAGCGAAAATTCCACAATGACTCATTTTGGGATGATTCCAGAACCCGATCTTGTACAAGTTGTATCTCTAAAAGTATAAGGCCTAAAGAGATGAATTTTTAACCCAACGTACCTTGATATGTCTTCTAAATACCCTCCAAGCCGTTCCTTTTGAAACGTTGTACAAAAAAAGTTATAGAACAAATTCCATGGTGTCTCAGATGTAGCAGCGAAACCCCAAGACCTTGAGCTCTGATACCATATGTTAAGAACCAAACATCAATATAGCATAGAAAAACCTCAGGAAAAGTACTCAACGCTTTGAAAAAGAGATAATTTCAGATAATAAGCCTCTTCAAGGGGGAAACCTCCTTTTACCCCACATAAATGTCCAATTACAAGATGATTCAAATGAAAATGTCTCCTTGGTATATATAGGAGACTAGGAGGTATAATTACAACTAATGGCCTAAAGACAACATAAATAAAATAACATTACTAATCTAATTTACAACTAATGGCCTAAAGCCGACATACATAAAATAACATTACTAATCTAATATGCCCCAATTAAGGGGTAATGAGCCAATATTAGGGCTTAACAAAACTAAATTCGGATCATGGTGAAGGTCATCAAGTGAAAAATTAAGTTGAAAAATATTAAGTGTTTCAAAATCTGAAATTTTTAGCATCACCCCTCTCCTTAAGATCATAAAATATATGTCAAATTGAAAATAACTTCTAGAGAGTTGCGGGAAGTGTGTGTAAACCCGTCGAGATACTAAACTGGTCTGCAGGTAGCGAGTAAATGCATGCATGGTGCCAAGAAAACTTCTCTAAGGTACTGAACATGCCTGCTGGCAGTGAAGCAATGTTGGGTTCAAGAAAATTATCAGGTATAAATTTTGATATTAATCATAAAATGTCCTTCATCTTGAACTAATAATTCTTGGACATGGTAGAGGTGTTAGAGTAGGTTAGTTGACATACCTTCCGAGGCTATGTATGCCTGGTAGAAACAACGACCCTGTCAATAGTATCAGAGTCATTGGCTTAAATATCGTCTCTATCGTAATTAAAACTTTTCACCAGATTGCATTTGGACAGAAAGATATTTGAAACTACACTGCGTGTTGTTTTTGAGTTTGATTGGGATGCTTGAATTACTATCAATTGTTATTTAATTTTCAACCATTCTGATCTGTCCTAAAATGAAATCTCTGGTGATGCAGAGATAACTGCTTCTCCTAGTAAGTCGCCACTGTTGGCATCCCTACACGATTTCGCTATTTGAATGAAAAATGACACTTTATGTAGCTTCCTTCACCTCATATTATCATTTTGGCATGATTACTGGATTAAAACATATGTTCAATAACTCTTTAAATTTTGTGTTTTCATGCTTGATTCATGACTTTAAGCATGAATCAAACATGAAAACTTAGTTGCGTATTATATTCCTTTTCAAGACATTCTTTTAAAGGGTCATTGTGCTTGTATCTACTCTATATTTAATACTTGAATGACCTACCTTTTGAGTGTGTTGAATGTTGATATGATTTCTATATGCCTAGTTGGTTTGCATTTGACTTATGAACATGTTTGTATATTTGAACCCTTTCCAAATCAACTATAGTTGTTGTTATTCATGAGAATTAATGCACACGTATAGTACCATGTACTTAGTCCTTTTGTTGGCAGAGTAAATTAGTAATATTTTCATTATGAGTTGAGGGTTTTTGTCATGCCATGTATGCAGGGTTTTCATTACTAGGAGTGCTCAAGCCTCAATAACCAAAACCTCGATGTTCATACTATGATTGTGCAGGGGTTTTTCTTGGTTTTTCTATGTTCATGCTCTAGATAGATATCTTGACCCCCCTTGTTATAGTGAAGTCACATTTCTAATGGATCCTATTGTTCGAATAGAGTCGAATGGCTCTCAAGTATTTCCATCTCATGATGATGCAGTCGAGGATTTGAAAGGCCAGGGTTGGGATGCCTTCATCAAAAGGTTTGAAGGGTATAATCTTCGTGTGGCTAAGGAATTTTCACAGATGTTTAATGGGTATAGGGAGAAAGTTGGGGATATCCAGTTGGAGATAACTGAGGAGTTTATGAGTGAATCTACAGGGCTTCCATCCATCGATCAAAAGTTGTTCAAGAAATCGAAAATTGAAGAAGTTCCATGGAGCCTCTTCATGACCTCTAGGAAAATCATTTGCTATGAAAAAGGTATCCCTATTTATTTTCTTAAAGATAGATGGCATGGTCTTATGTCGATCCTTAAATAGTTTGTGACCTGTGAGGGTCATTATGGTCTAGTTTTTCTCTATCATATATGGTTGCTTATGAAATTCATAGGTTTTCATTTGAATATGCCTTTTTATTTGTTGAGAAGCCTATACAAGATGTCTAAAAGGTATAAAAAATAGGGCCTCAACTCTAGTATTTCTCACCACGACCTGATCAAAATTCTGTTAACTCACCACTTGATAACCATAGGTGATTTCTAGGATAGATTTTTAAGGAGAAATGTTTTTGTTTCTCTTGTTTCTCTAGACGACCCTAATTTGGGTGAGTCATTGGTAAAATAACATTTTGAAAGTCTAAATAATAAGCCAACCACAAGCCCCCTGGACGAGGTAATTCCTAGTCAATCCCCACATGAGAAACAAGCTGTAAGTTTTGAGTGGAGTGAACCTCATGTGCCTAATTTGGATACGGTCCATAATGCCACTGTGAAATCCTATGTTGACAAGTCTTGCAAATAGTCAAAACAAAATCACGCAACATTAGGGTTCCAAAATAAAAGAGTTGGTCGGATGATTTCGAGAAAGTTATGAAATAGATTCAACTCTCATTCAAGCTTGATCGGCCCGATCGAGGTCAATGAGGTCTCAGATTCATAAATTGAAGACTTCCTAAATTTAGAAGATCTAGATTATCATAAATATGATGTTGCTCAACCATACAACTTTGTTAATAATCTTTCACCATGTCTCAAGGATAAAGGTGAGTTCACTATTATTAGGCTTGGTCAAGGGCACATAACAGGTAGTATTGATACAACGATTCTTGACTTTACACTCCATCAACATATTGTCTCTCCCATGCAATGTGAGGTTTTCCTACATTGGATTGAACGATATTATATTGATATTCCCATCCTCCAAGATCAAATTAAAACACTCACAACTCACAATGAATTATTGACAAAATAAAATCGTGACCTCAGAGCAAACAAAGAGAGACAAGGGAAACGTTTTAAGAAGACAGACAACATTTTGATTAAAAATGTAGATAGTGTTAATGCCATAATCAATTACGAACTATTCTGATCCATGTTTAGTCATTTGTTGAAATGGTGAAACGGTCTTTCCCTCTTATTACATTCATTTATATTTTTGAATCAAATCAGTTTAAAATTATATTTCTTTTTCCAATGTAAGACTGGCTACAAAATCTTTCGTTTTGGTAGCCAAGTCATTTTTATATAAAAATTAGTAATTAGTTGTTAATAAATTATCTAACTTGTTCCTATTTCATTTTCAGGACATGGTAGATCTTCATGCTGATTTTATGAGGTGGAACATGTTCGATTTAGATGATTAGTATCTCTTTCTTGTTTAGTTTGTAAATAGGAAAAACTTTTATTAATTTTTGAGAAGAGACAATTCAGTTATGAGTGGTTGCAGGCCCTCCACTTTTGCAATATTTTGATATCATGGGATCTGATCCTATCCTAGGAGATAGGAAGATGAGATTTCAAAAAATATCTTTAAATAATCTACACTTTGCAAATGAAAGGCTTCTTGGCCTGGAAGGAATTATGGAGGAATGATTTACAGGACTTAATGGAACAACGTGCAACATGTCGGCTTTAGTCCATTGTGAATGTTGTTTCATTGATGTTTTGTTTTGTTTAATCTTGGAATATTAATATGTTCTGTATATTTAGACTCAATGACATGTTATATTTCATGATATTTATGCTATCGATATCGTTCATGATTTGTTGTTCCAGATATTGTGACTGTGATCATCGTATCAGTTTTAATATCAAGATTTTTCTTTGATGTTTAGTTGATGAATGAAATGAATGTATTACACAAAGATTTCTCTGAATGTAATCCTTTTGCAATCATAAGATCAGATAATTAATATGATTTCTCTATTATGTTCTTAAATCCCGGTTGCCAATACATTCTTTGAATTTATTCAGGAAATTTTTACCATAAGCCTACTATAGATTTATTCCAGAAGGCAGGGTAACTAGATACTTTTGCTCACATAGAGGTTTAGACGCATTTAACATACTAACAATAGGTTAGATTCACTTTATTTTAATTTTTTCCATTTTATGTATTAGTGAAACACGAGAGTCTCAAATTGGCTTTGACCATCTATTTATCTCTGTTTCACAATTTAGTTAGTTCAAGTTTTTATATGATTTATAATTAGAAAACATAAAATATTAAAAGTGTGTTTTCTTTATCTGCTTCTCAATTTTTTTTATCGTTACATTGATTTCATAGGTTTCCATTAAATTTTGTTCATAAGTGTCATTTTTTTCTTTTTCTTTTTTAATACATTTTCTATAATTATATTAGAGTGTGTGTGTGTGTGTGTGTGTGTGTATATATATATATATATATATATATATATTATAGTTTTAATGTTAATTAGTTTATTCCCTTTCTTTACTTTAGGACCTTAGATTGGATAACTGAGCCATTAAACCCGTCAGAATAGGTTACACCAAACGACTTGGGTTATTTAAACAACCCTAGACCAGACCTGTTCTTCCAGTTGCTGGCCTATCAATTTTTCCCATCACCACCTTGGAAGGCTTTTCTCTTGCTATTGTGGTGGTTTTTCTTAGCATCTCTCCTTGAATTGGTAAGAAAGTATTCTTTGTATTATCATTTGTGTTTCAGGTCAAGGTTATTTTGCTAGAGTTAGGTGGTAAGTATAAGGGAATACACCCCCACCTTAGTCTCCATCATATTTTTTCTTGAGTATTGTTGATTTAACAAGGGTTTTCTAAGAGAAGTATAAGTGCATACACCCTCTTAGTCTAATCCCTAGGTAGGGATACTTTCCTTGAGGAGTTAGATGATTTACACCCTTAAGGAGGTATTACCTCTAGCTTATTCTTTTCTTGAATCCATTAACCTAGTCATTAAAGGCACTAGTCATCACTTGTTGCATTGGAGAAACAAATTGTTTTCTTGGTAAACATGAAATGTCAAAGTCTTCAAGTTCTCTCATTTGGATTTTGATCTTTGATCCCTAGGTTCTGTTGCCTCATTGAGGCATCCGCCCTCTATTACTAAATATTGTTGTTGTTAAAAAACTAACCTTACAACCATAAGGCTGCAAAAACCCTAACTATTCTAACCCTAATAACTCACAAACTAACCTTAAACTTCAGATAAAATGTTTCCCTCATATTTTACTTGTTACAATGCACTTTTTGGTCAACTTTTAGCAAATTTTCATTCGGTAATTTTTTCTCTATACTTTATTGTATGTTACATCCATAAGGCTAATAAATTCTCTGTAGAAATGTTTTATGACAACCTTGTTTGATTGCTAAAGTTTCATACTATTTTGTGTGAGCTATATTAGTCATTGTTGGTTCACCTATTGCATATTTAAATGAACTTGTAACAACATTAATTGAACTCTCTATTATTATTATATTTCTGATAATTAATATTGTTTGATCGCTACAAATTAGGGACAACAATATTAACTTTCTTATCCACCTAACATAATATATCAAAGTGTTGTTTTTTTATGTCTCAGGAAGGTACAAACACATTTACAGGTATCCAAATACTTGGAAACATTAAACCATACCAAGACGACTCATAAAAACCATTTTCCTCTTCCATTATTGAAATTTATGGGGACAATTATCTCCCTTCCATTCCATCCATATAAATCCCCCTAGGGTCACCAAGATCACCTCCCTAGAGTGACCTAGCCACCCTTGTAGTGTAGGACCTATATCAAGGTGACATTGGGTATAGTTTCCCTTAGTTGTCACCACTTAGTTGTTGGGTCAATATTTTCCCAACCTTAAAATTGTGCGATAACATTGTGGCACCATTATTGGGGAGGATTTGGAATCCTCTCCATGCCCTAATGAAAATTTGGAAAGTTTCCCTCCCAAATCCTATATCCCTTATCTTTCCTGACGACTCCATTACAAAAAATTCCCTTTTCCACCCTTGATAAGTTTCCCTTGAATCTTGCCTGGTAGCTCCAATTTCCATGAACCGACATTTCCCTCTTTCCCCCTTTCCCTCCTTTGGTGAGACTTGATCTCACCTGGAAACTCCATTGAGGTGTCCTTTTGGTCAATTGAATTATGGAACAATGGGATGAACCCTCATCCATAACTTATTATAACTCAAATATGGAATTCTTACAGATGGAGAATGAAAAGGATGCTAATAAAGATTCTAAGGAAATGATGAATCACATAAGAGTGTTATTTCCTGCCCTCGACGATGAAGAAGTGATCAAAGAAAAAACATATGAATAAAGTTACCAAAAAGATATCAATGAATTTTATCATGTTGAACATCCAAATGATACATTTGATGAAGACGAAACACTTGCATCTGCCCTTCGACCTATTGAAGACGTCCATGCCTATACTCCTCCTACACAAAAAGACAAATATATGGTCACTTTTGTTGATGGTATTATGAGAGATCCTTTACATATGGTTGATGAGAATATAGCCACTTCCATACAATCTCACAGATGCATGTGGGATTTTGGTTGTCTCATTTTCGATAGAGACACCATTTACAACATTGAGGGTAACCCTCAAGAAAAGGGGTTTGAGTTGTCATATTCAGAGGACTAATTTTCATGTGTATATGATTCATATGTTTTGGAGCCTGATGATGACATGATTCCAGATTTATTCGAGGACTCTTAGCCACTTTTTTCCTCAGTATTGGAGGAATACCAAGATGTTTCCACCTCATAGCGATCAGAGGTTCACTCTACAAAGAGGAAGTAATTTCATATTGAGTATTTCTAAGAGATTCAAAAATAAAGAGGGCACTCTTTTCTCTTCTTAGACCCAAGCCTATACCTTACCTCATTTCCTCCCATCAGGGAAAACGTGAGGTCTTCTTGGGACCTCTCATATCTTCTCAGTCTTCAAGAAAAAACAATCATGTTTAAGAGGATGAAGACGATGATTATTCTACATATAGTAGCCCCCTTAAAACAAGGATTGATAAAAGTTGTGTATATTATTTCCAACAGGATTTCGTCCCTCCCACCCATCTCCATGAGTTTCAGTTCATGATTGATTATATATCTATTTATGATCATGATCATTACATGCTTGAATCTTTGTTGTTTTACATAATCAAACACAAGGGGAGATACTTTTATGGGATGATCAATTGGTTGCACTGGTTGTATGACTTCACCTGACATCACCTATCGAATGATCTTCGGGGCCCCAAGGCCCCTAGGTAAGTAGGTAAGTCATTTTGATTTCCTTCATTTTTATATTGATTTCTCATATTAGTTTAGATGCATTTCATATTCCATATTCTCTCTACTTGCATATTGATTTCATTCTTAGTATAGAAGTTTTTGAAAATGATAAAATTTCCTTTTTTTTAGATTAGTCATTTTTGGATTCTCTATGTATATGGACAAAGGGTGATAACACCACCCTATATTCTTTGATTTTTTTGTATGAGTTTTGGTAGGCACATGTCCACCAAGAGATGTAGTGGTTCTCATGCACTCTATGACGTTTACATGTCCCCGAGTAGGAGCCAAATGTTATCACAATTTTGTGGGATAACTAAGGAGATTATGTCTCGCGGGTCTCAAGTTGCAGATATGGAGTGTTGGGAGACTACATGACCATAAGAATCCACTCACATAGATGGAGACCCTTCTTACCACCATAGAGGTCAATATTTTAATATGGAATCCACCACACTAGATTGCTTCCAAGAGGCACTGGGCCTTGATCCATGAGGTACAAGTTAGGTATTATGGTGAGTGTCATTTCAATGTTTGAAGAATTTTGAGTATGTTGTATCTTATACTTCTTTAGATTTCATGACATATGCTTGGAAATTATGCCTTTTTCATTGTTTAACCTTGGTGGTTGACATTGTGCCGTAGTAAGTGGTCTTCCTTAGGAATGGGTTTGCTACTATGTACTCCCTTATAGAGCCATCGTATTGTTCCCAACCATACTTACCACTTTCCATCACCTAAAACCCCTCTGTTTCCTTGCCTCTTGGGAATTTTTTAAGGTGTATTGACCCAAGAAGGGGTTGTCCCTCATTATATGGGAAGAAGGGGATGAAGGCCCAAAGGGATTATTTTTTATTAAAAATGATAAAATCATATCTTTAAACCTTCCACATGGTTCTCCCAAGGATCCCCCCAAAAAGAAATGAAACACTTCGTTGTAAGAAAAGAAGGACCCATAAGAATAAATGATTATGAATTATTAGGGGGTTAGCTGAAGGATAGGAGGTGTCATCATGAGCTGACCTATCATGATCATGTTTATATAATGGTATGGAATAACCATCATCTGGTAACCAAGCCAATGAAATGTATCTCAGTTGCATGGTTGAGAGAAAGGGTGTCTCATCATGAGCCAAATTTCTCATTTTCGCAAGATACTTGCGAGTGAAATTGTCATTATCTAGACACCATGGAAGGACAATTTCATTGAACTCATACTTTAAAGCATGAAATAAATAAAGAATGGAAAGAGGATGGGCTTGGAAAAAGTGCACTGCAAACGAAGGTGCAACACACCCTCTATAAAGGCACCCATGAATGAGACACTACAACCCCTTGCATGTCATGAACCGCATGCCCATTGAATCTTGATCCATAACCACTTCATCTACTTCATGTGTCTTAGAGAGGGATCACTTGGGAAACACTCCTTGACCTAGGGTAATATCTACCCAATAGGACACCTTGTCAACCCTCCCATATCCAAGCTTGGAAAGTTGCATAATGTCATTGAGTAATTACTTGTTTGATCGAGTAATATATTATGCACATTCTTAGGTGGCTCATTTATTGATTTGATTTACTCACCATGATATAATGACTTGATATCCTTGAAGGGCATGCTTATTTGTCTTTGCAAAACCTAGTTGGTGGACAATTTTGGAAGAACAAGCCTAGGTTTGGCTTCCATGGGGACCTTTGGAGGTCTAGAACTCACCTTGGACAACCTCACCATGCCCTCACAAGCCCTAGACACATGATGCCACCCTCTTGGGGAAATGTTTTGACACTTTAGGTTTGAGTGTGTTATACCTCCAAAGGCCAAGTGTATTCAATCCAAGCCTCACCTCCATGATCTAAGGGATCCCTCCTTCAAAATGTGCCAAGTGTCTTCAACCACCACAAAACCTAGCTCTAGGGTGACAACAAGCCCTCAAAGGTGAAATTTTGGCCTCCAAAGGCAAGTCGTTTGGCTTGTGGAGGATAGGTGATTTTATCCAAGGTGTATTTTACGCCTCCAAAGGAATTTCCTCATCATCCAGTGTGTGTGCCCTGATATCCAACCTGTGGGATTCAAGCCCCAGGGAAGCCCAAGCTAGGCTTGTTCTTCCAGTTCTATCCATCAATTAGATCCTGCAAAAAGAATGAATACTCCCTAAGGATATCAATTCAAATGCATCATGATAAGTAAATGAAATCAATAAAATAAACTTCTAAGCATGTATATATAAACTACCTCGTCGAAATAAAAAAATTCTCAAAGACCCTATCCCATTTTCCAAGTTTAGTTATGGGGGGTTGATAAAGTGACCTATTGCGTGAATCGTGCCTCATGCTTAGGAATTTTTTCCAAGCGGGCCCCTTTCTAAGACATGTAGACAAAGTGACATGGATGGGGAAAAGAATATTGGGCATGGGGTTCATTCCATACAAGGGACCATAGTATCTCATTTATGGGTTCCTTTGTATAGGGTGTACTACACCTTCATTTCCAATGCAACCTTTTAGCTCATTTGTTTCCTTTTATTCTTTTTAATATGTTTCCAAGTTGAAACAAAGGTGGGGATTCTACCTAAGCATGAAAAAAAATTCCCACTTTGACTCTACCTTGGTCACATCATGCTTCCCCAAGTTAAAACCATGTGTGGGGCTTCTACCTAAGCATGAAAGGCAATGTCCACACATTCTCTGCCTTGGTTGGCATTTAACATTAGTTAATTTTTAGGGGTCCCATTAGTTTCTTATGAGAAGAATTTCATCTTGCTCGAGATCCCTGGGTGAGAATATATAAGGATTATGATTTTATTTTATCTTTTTCCATCTACAAGCCTATGGGCCTTCAACCCCTTCTTCCCATGAAATGACAGACAATCCCTTCTTGGGTCAGTATGCCCGAAAATACCAAAAGGTAAGGAGATGAGGGGATGAAGTGTGGAAAGTAAAAAGTATGGCTGGGAATGGCATGATAATTCATCAATAGGACCTATAGTAGAAAAAATATTCCTAAGGATAACCCACTTACTAGGGCACAATTTCAACCACAAAAATGAAACAGGGAAAAGAGCATAATTTTCAAGAAGATGTTACATAATCAAAAGTAGTTTAAGATGAAACAAACTCAAATGAATCAAATATTTAAATGATACTCACCATAATATTTGGCTTGGTACCTCATGGATAAATACTCATCATCTTCCGAAAGTGAGCTAATGTGGTGGATACCGTCATGATGAACCTGGAACTGTGGTGGTGAAGTGGGTCTCTGTCTGTGCAAGTGGACATTACTGGTCAAACTATCTCTCCATACTCCATGTCTGCAACTTGAATGCCTTGAGACATGATATCCTTAGTTATCCATAGGAGTTGGGGATAAAAAGATAAAAACATCACCAAAACTTACCACACATGGTCTTCCCTCAATGATGAATCATATATGATTTTAATATAATTATTCATGATTTTTGGAAGTTCCGAGGACTTTATAAAGTGATCAATGTTTTCCTTCGAGAGGAAAAAACTATAGAATGGTGGCCTTAATATTAAACTAATCAATCCTTTTAGAGGAAAAAAACTATAGAATGGTGGCCTTAGTATTAAACTAATCAAATCATGAGTTAAGCCCATTTTGTTTTCTAAAAATAATTTTTTTGAAGAATCTATTTTACACTTAAATTTGAATAAATTGGTTAATTTTATTTTGATATTATCTAAATTCATTTTAATTTTTTTAGTATAGTTAAGTAATGAATAATTTCTCATATTCATAACACTACATTATACATTGATTGCACTGAGATATAGCCCAATATGGGAGAGATGTTGTCACAAACTATAAAATGTTGGCCTTACCCAATATGGGAGATATGTTGTCACAAACTATAGAATGTTGGACTTACCCAATATGGGAGAGATTTTGTCACAAACTATAGAATGGTGGCCTTAGTATTAAACCACTCAATACTTTGAAAGGAAAAAAACTATAGAATGGTGGCCTTAGTATTAGATATAGCCCAATATGGGAGAGATGTTGTCACAAGCTAGAGAATGTTGGCCGCACCCAATATGGGAGAGATGTTGTCACAAACTATAGAATGGTGGCCTTAGTATTAAGCCACTCAATACTTTGAAAGGAAAAAAAAATATAGAATGGTGGCCTTAGTATTAAACTAATCAAATCACGAGTTAAACCCATTGTTTTTTTTAAATAAAATTATTGAAGAATCTATTTCACTTAACTTTGAATAAATTGGTTTATTTTCTTTTGATATTATCTAAATTCACTTAATTTTGTTTAGTATAGTTAAGTAATTAAGAGTTTATCGTATTCATAACACTACATTATACATTGATTTCACCGAGAGGTTCTTCACTTAACTTTGTTTAGTATAGTTAAGTAATTAAGAGTTTATCATATTCATAACACTACATTATACATTGATTTCACTGAGAGGTTCTCTATAGCCCAGTATGGTGGCCTTATTACTAAGCTAATCAATCCTTTGAGAGGAAAAAAACTATATTAAACCCATTTTGTTTTTTAAAAATAAAATTTTTGAAGAATCTATTTTACACTTAACTTTGAAAAAAATTGTTTATTTTCTTTTGATATTATCTAAATTCATTAAATTTTTTTTAGTATAGTTAAGTAATGAAGAGTTTCTCTGATTCATAACACTGCATTATACATTGATTACATCGAGAGGAGATATATATCCTAGTATGGGAGATATGTTTTCACATACATAAGGTTACTATAAAAAAATAATAAAAAATACAATTAAAAACATAAGTTCACTCAATTACTTTAAACTTTCAATTGTTCTAGAAACCAACAAGTAAAAATGTTCATGATCACCGAGAATTTGTGATGGGAAAGAAAGAGGTGGATTTAGAATCTATGATTCCAACAATAGGATATGTATGGGAAAGGAAGTGGTTGATTTGGAATATAGGGTTCCTACAGTAGCATTTGAAGAATCCTAGACTATACAAGCATATCAAACCTCTGTGTACTATATTGATGTGGCTTAGAGGTGAAACTCTATGGTGAACTTCAGACATATGGTCTCAAAACATTGATGATCTTCTATGATGAAACCCTTCTTGAAGTATATTCTAATTTAGTGACTATTTCATTTTGGTGGTGATTATACAAACCCTAATACTCTTGGAACTTATGGATACTATTATCGCACAATTTGTACTTGGCCAAAAGCCAAAGGAAAATGAAAAATAAATTGGCATAACGAGAGGTTGTCCTATAACTATCACCTAAATAAGACACCTCTTTCTCATTAGGGGTGAAATCCCAGGGGAGACATCCCCAGTGACCTAAGGGGCTGAGAAAGAAAAGGTTACAATATCAAGAAAATTTCTTCCCCTCTCTCAAGTCACAATGTTCATAAATTCCCAAAGGTTTAATAATGTGAAGAAAATATTTTCTTAAGTGTACCTTCCCAAAACAAAACAACAAGAAAACAGTATTTTACAAGTAACAATTGATATTAGTGCTTCGTAAAACCTTGGACTTTCAATAAAAGCAATAAGCTGATATACAAGATGAAGAAAACATAAATTTATAACAACAATGTATATATAAAAATAGATTCACAATTATTCCTTAAACAAGCTTAAAAAATGACCTAGAATGGTAACCTAGAATTAACAATATCCTAGCACTTGTCAGAAGTGAAGTAGGCAATGTAAAATCAACTTTAACACTTTCTTTTAAGAGCTTTTACTGTTGTAATATATGGTTGTATATTAATTTTGTAACAACAACAATAATGTTAGTAATTTAGTCTAATATAAGGTTAGGAGTGGTTAGCAAAGCGCTTGAGCTAGATGTTTTGAGGGTTGTTTTCATCAATCAATCAAATGTAAGGTATAAACCAGTGTCTTTAGGGTTAATGGAGTCACTTTTTGCAACAAAAATCTTGAAGGAAACAAATGATAATATGTGAACTAAAGACAAGAAGGAGGATGGTTGAGGTTTTGGTAACCCAAGGCCTCAATGATCAAACCATAGAAGGAAAATGACTACTAGGAAGTAGGTAAACCTAGGCCCTAGCGGTTGTCTTTCTTCTTTAGCTCAAGCTTGAGATAAATAAAATCCTGATGAATAAATGGTGTTAGAGTGATAAAAAGGTAGGGCTCTAACAGATGCTTCAATGGATGTGTTCTAGAAAAATCAAGTAGGGGGATATCTATTGAGATAACGACAATAACATGTGCTTATTCTTCTAGGGTTTTACACTAGCAATTTCATAATCTTAGTAAATGAAAAGTAAAAGATACCATAACCATTCAAATAAAGAAGAATTGCATATTTTCACTTACATTCACCAAGAATAATCTAGTAGCATGCCTTATTTGAAGACTTTCTACCGTGAAAATGCCAAAAATCACCAAAAGAAGCCTCCTCCAAGAGTTGTGCACCACTTAATTTCAGCCAATAAGCCTTAAAGATGCTGAATTTTAGACCTCACACTTGTGTGAGTGAAATATGATGAAAGAATACAAGGGATTATTCCCTTATCTATAAAATTCAAATGACCTTTAATTACAAATTAGGTCAAAAAAGGCCGACATGGTCAGTTACATAGAAAATCCAATGTTTAAAATAAAATTGAAAAATTAAACCCTAAAATGTGCAAAAGAGGTGATGTCATGCCCTTCTAGGGTGACAATGGGCCTCATAAGTGAAACATTTTCCTTCATGAGAAAAACATTAGGCCTTCCAAGGCCTCCAGATGATGACACACATTCCACTTGGCACACAACTGCTGCCGCAATGTCCATCTGACGCTGGGTGACATCAAGGGTGACAAGGGTGATGTCATGGGCCTTCCAAGGCCAACGTTTAGGGGGATATGAAAGAACCCCCTTGGTGTAAGACTGCCAAGGTGTCTTTGGTGGAACATCCTCCTCTCTCTCTGGTGCAAGCCTATGGTATATGTATGCCCCTAGTTGAGGTCACAACACTCATCTGGTGGGATTTTATCCCTATGGAGGTTTGAGATAATCATATCCCCATATGTACCTATCCATCGGGAATGGTCATACATCAACAAAAAGTATTCCCTCCATGGGATCATAAGTCATAGGGATCATAGCAATGTCAATCACATATAATAATCAAGCTACCCAAACATGTGCATAAAACCCCCCTTTACCCATACAAGTTCTCAAAGACATTATGCTATTATACAAGAAAGGTTTTGAGAGGGTTTAAGGATGTACTACTGGGATAATTCTCCTTAGGTGTGGGGTGTTTCCAGGTGAATACCAATCTAGTTCATGTAAGTGCATGAGATGGTGTGGGGGATACTTGGTCAAGGGTGCAGTGGTGACAGGGAAATGCAAGTCTTACCTACGGGTGCCTCTGAAGAGGGTGAGTTGCACCTTGTCATGGATGAAATTGTTTCCTATCCCATTCAATTCATTTTTTACTTTTTATCTTATTTCATTTTCTTTCAAGATAATAGTTGGGGGACACTACCATAGCATGGTGACCAGTGGTGACAACTTTACCCACAAGAATTTCATGAAGATGAGAAGGATGGATCATGATGAGACCCCTTTTATCTTGGTTATTCGACCAAGAGACACAACCTTGGCATGGTGACCAGATGAATAGTAGTGTCATACTGCTACATTCCCATGGACCTAATAGGATGGCTCGTGATGAGACCCCATATACACCAACTAGGTCTTCAATTTTGTCTTTTTATTGGGTCTCCTATTTTCTTGCTAAGAATCCTTTTATTCCTTTCTTAGAGATCCCCGAGTAAAGCATATCAAGGTTTTTATCTTTGGATTTAAAATTTTTCCAACTACTTTTACCCGGGCCTTTAGCCCCTTCTTCCCACAAGGCAAAGTACAACCCTTACTACCCTTACTAACTTGGCAAACCCAATTCCTGAACCAATGTAGGGGATAGATGAAGGGGAACATGGTGAAAATTTATAAGTGTGAAAGGAATGGATGATGAATTTCATAATCTCACCCAGTGGAAACTCACTCCTAAGGGAACCAAATTTCTAGGGAATTAAGTCATCTCCCCAGCTATGGAAAAGTCAAAGGCATAATGTTGAACTAAACGTCATGAAGCAAAAGAGAATTAAATGCACATGTTCAAATTCTTTGAGAATCACAGTGACACATACCATGATACCCTAAATCATTACCTCATGGAGAAAGAACCATTGCTACTTCAGAACCAGGCTGATTAGATGGATGCTACTGTTATTGACAGAATGGAGGCACTAAAGAAGGATGGGCCCTATAGGGCCAATCTCAAGTCAATATGGTTCTCGGTACTCCATGTCTAGGACCTGTGTGGCTCAAGACATAATATCCTTAGTTATCCCTAGGATAGGGGATAACATCTCGCTCTAACTCCAGGACATGTTCTCACCATAAAGCATATGAGAACCTCAAAATCTCTGGTATGACCCGTGACCTCCTAGATCTCAAATTTTTTTATCAATAATATTTTGGGGTGGTGATATAACCTCAGAATCATATATGATAAAATGAAATACAAGTAAGAGATCATATGTACAAATGGAAATACAACTACTCTAGCATGAAATGAAGATGGTATATGCAATGAATGAAAAATTCATACCTACTTATCTCTACTTACCTGTTGGTTGAAAGTTAGGTGTAGTCAAATAGCCAATGAAACCATCCTAGGAATGTCTCATAATACCTTCCTCTGTGCTTCATCATAAACCAAAACAATGATAAGTCAAGAAAAAAATAACACGAGTTAGAAAATGTATTGTATCATTGGAAATCATAAAGTCTAGTTCATGGAGGCAGGAGGGAGGGACAAGATCATTCCAATTCACACCTTTAGGAAAATGCTCAATCCCTCTCAGAAAAGGATCGTGAAAAATCAAAGGTTCAATCGACTGACTCAAAGATTATGGAGGTTGGATACCTTGGATGTCTTCACAATCTGAGGTCTGGGAAGGAACTAGAAATAACCTAGAGGATGACTAAAAATTTCTTAAGGGAAAGATGAAATATTGAGATAACAAACTGTTGATTAAGGTTGGTTGTCATTGATGTCAACCCTTGAACAAACCCCCGTAACACAAAAGTTGGTTAATGGACCCAATATTGTTTGAGGTAAATATGACCCACTATTGTCTTGTCATGGTTGATAATAAGTAGAAATGGATGAACTCGTGGTCCCCTTATGGTGAAAACCCTCACGGGAAGACACTTTGCAAATTGAATTATCCTATAAGTATGGTTAGAGAACCCATGATTATTTGTGGAATAATGAGATGAAGGCCAATGAATTTGTCAGTGAAGCTATCCTATATGGATATTTCTTGTCATTCCATTTTCTGTCATTCCATTTTCGGTGGTATGTGAAACGTCACATAACTCCTCACGGTTAGAGAGTTATGGCCATGAGAAGTTGGAGAACCCAGGTTTGGTTAATGGACACAAGTTTGTTTGATGGATAACAATATGAGTTTTGATATATTTTCAAGTAATACTTTTCTATATGGATAGTACATGTCATTCCATTTCTAGTGGTATGTGGAACATCACATAATTCCTCATGGTTTGAGAGTTATTGCCTTACGAAGTTGGAGGACCCTCATATGTCATCTAGAAGCCCCAAAAGGTCAAAGTAGTCAAAGTGGTTTAAGAGAATTTAAAAGGTAAATACTAAAATGAAGTGATGAGTGTATTATAATTCAAAGTGAATACAAAATAAATTATTTCAATAATAAATTTAATGGAGAAGTTAGAAGTGGATTAACCCTAAAATAAGGAAAGTGGGTAAAGTGATCTAGAAGATGTTTTTAGACACACTTAAATAAGAGGAAAGGATCTCTCATTTTAGACACACTTGATAATATTTAATACCTATAGGTTTATGAGGTAACCAAAGGATGTATAAGCCTAATTTCTGAGGAAAGTGAAGAAAAGAAGGCCGAAATTCAAGGAAGGATAAATTCTTTTGATGATGCTTTCTAAGGTATGTGTTTTTCAGGTCATTGCACCATTTTCACATAATTTTTTTTATAAAATGATTCAGAACATGAAATTTCTATGAAATTGAGGAAACATATCCAATTATATGTGGTACAAAATTTGTATTTTGGGTTGTTGTATTTTTTGAGTTACACTCCGTGGAAAATAGGGTTTGTGGCTAGTCCTAAAACTAGTCAAAAACAGGTGTTTCAGATAAAAATGTCATAACTTATTCATAACATATCTAAATTCAGTAGGAACAAATGTATTCTTTAGAATACAGTCTATAGTATGTTGTGTAAAAATTTTAGATCAATTCAACAAATATTCCGTGAAGGGAACTCTCTACGAGGTCTCTCTCTAGAATAAGACAAAATTCAGCAAGGTGTGCCATTTTTGCTATAACTCCTTTTCTGAGAGGTTCCAAGTAGTGAAACCTGGAGGAATTGCATAAAACAAACTGAAGAACATTGTGTATAATTTTCATATATTTATTCATTACAGGTACAAAATTATGATTATTTCAAGCTAGGATTGTTGAGTAATCCAAAACTAGTCTTGTGAGACTAAAGAAATGTTTGATGACAATGCTAGTCTCTTGTTGTTAAAGTTAATGAAGGTTTGCAGGTATGTGATCATATACACCAGGTCCATTAAAGAGTTACAAATCATATTTGGATGATGAAATTGATAAGGGCTTTTGTTTGAGGTACAAGTTTATCACATGGTTGGTTGCACTTGTTTATGCTACAGGTTGATTACAGGTTGGTTGGTATAGGTTGGTGCATGGTTGATGCACTTATTTATTGTACAAGTTCATTACAAGTTGAGGTACAGGTTGATGCATGGTTCAGTTTGTTGGTATATGTTGATTACAGGTTGTTTGGTACAGTTTGATTAATACAGATTTATGGTGGTATATCTCACAGTGATAGTGTGACAGTGGTTCCATCATTCTACTTATGCTTTAGGGTGGTTGGATGGGGCAAGGATAGGTGGTTGTAACCACTTTCCAATTTTAGTCGAAGAACATAGGGGGTTGTAGTCTCCTTCTGGTTATAGCCAGAGAATTGGGGAGTTGGAGCTTCCCTCAGGTTGTAGCCTGAGAAACTAAGGGGTTGGAGCCTCCTTCCAGTTGAAGATAGAAAACAAAGGAAGTTGGTGCTTCCAATGAATGTAATTCTTCAAGAAATATAAGAAAAAGCATTCCGTGGTTTTCTCTCGATTTGGGTTTCCACGTAAAACACTGGTGTACTATGTATGTGTTTGATTATTCATTTCTTATTATTGGATAATAATTCTACATTGATATAACACTTGGATTATTTGGAGAAAAAGGATTATAATTACGTTATTACTGATTCACCCCCCCTCTCAGTAATCCAACAATTGGTATCAGAGCAGGTTCCTTCAGAAATCAGTTTAACCACTAAAACACTTTGATGGACAAAAGTATGCTTTTTGTAGCATAAGGATGAAGACATATATACAAGCACATGGGTTTGAAATTTGGAAATCAATTGTAGATGGATACACAGTACCAATAGCTCCACCAACAAATGACAAAGCAATGAAACTTGGTCAGAATAATTCCAAGGCTACAAATGGACTTTTGAATGGTCTCAATGAAACAATATTCACCAAAGTTGCACATTGTAAATCTGCCAAAGATATTTGGGACAAGCTTCAAAATATTTATGAAGGAGATACAAAAGTCAAAGAAGCAAAGCTTCAAACTTACAAAGGTCAATTGGAACAACTAAAATGAAGGAAGATGAGAATATTGCATCCTACTTCTTAAGAGTTGACGAAACAATGACTGCAATCATATGATTGGGAGAAGAAATCAAAGAATCTGTAATTGTTCAAAAGGTACTAAGATCTCTTCCTATGAGATTCAAACCTAATATATCAACACTAGAAGAAAGATAGAATCTGAACTCAATAAGCATGGACGAACTGCATGTAATATTCACAGCATATGAAATGAGAACTGAACAGGAAAATCCATATGTAAAATAAGAAGCCTTCAAAGCATCCAAAATATAAAAGCAAAAGAAAAAGGAACAAGAAGAATATAGCAGCAACAATGATGTCTCAAAAGATGACAAAGAAGTGGCCAACTTCGTCAAAAGACTAAACAAGGGAACCAATGGTAGGTATAAAGGTAAGCTTCCTTTAATTTGTTTTAATTGTGATGGTATTGGTCATTTTGCTAACAAATGTCCTCATAAGAAAAAGACAAATGATGAAGGTTACTCAAATTACAAACACACATATAAAGGAAAATGAACTACAAAAAAATATTTCAAGAAAATATTATGCATCAAAGAAGACATATCATCATCAGATGAAGATGAAATCAGTGATAGTGAGACAGAAAGAGTTCTATTCATGGAAGTAAAAGATTGTGACAAAGAAGACTCCGAAGAAGAATATGAAAAAGATAAATAAGGATATGAAGAAGTCGAAGACAAAATTGAAGAGGCAAAAGTTGACTATCGAGAAGAATTAGTGTGTGTCATAGAAGTTATGAGAAGAGAAAAGAAGAAAAACAAGAAACTACAAGAAGAACTAGACAATAAAAAGGACACTCGAGAACTAGAACAAATTATCACAAGATTGAAGGTTCAAATAGAACAATATAAAAGAATTGAAGAAGAACTCAAATAACAACTAGAAGAAAAGGACAAGATCATTGGAAACTTGGAAGCAAAGATTGTCACACTAAGAAAGGATATTCAAAAGAAAAATATGCAGAATAGCTCAAAATTTCTGGATGGAATTATCAATAGTCAAAAATCTCATCTTAACAAGTCTGGACTTGCATACAATCAGAAAAAAAATGGATCAAGCTCCAAAACAACAAAGCAAGAAAAAAATCCAAAAAGCTATGAAAAAACAATGAAAGGGGATAGAAAGATGTACAAGGAAGATTACAATGACACTCCTCCACCGAGAAGATTCAAATTTTAGAATCAACAACAGACAAATAGGCCTCAAGAAGAAGGACTCATACGAGCACCTTCTTTCAAAATATCTTCAACTCCCAGGTATCGAACTATATTTTTTGTCTTATGTTATGCATGTAATAATTTTGGACATAAAGCTGTGAATTGCAGAGCTAACAACATGAACAATAACAACTTTGAGAGTCATACACAAAGGGGTTACTCAAGAAGACATAGTGAAACACAAAGAAGAAGTTACAATAGGTTTGAATATTTGAGCACTGAAGTGGAATGTTACAAATGTAATAATTTTGGACACGTGGCCAAAAATTGCAGAATGACAGTCCCTCTTAAAGAGCCTCAACAGAATAACAACAGTCACAGACAAGAACTCATAAAATGACATGGATAAGAAAACAATATCATTATAGCAATGAAGAATGTACAGTTGCTCTACAAGTTAAACAGAAGAAACACGGTTGGTATGTTGACAGTAGGTGTTCAAAACGCATGACAGGTGATAGAGACAAATTTATTACATTGTGAAAGGAAAGAAATGGATCAGTCTCCTTTGAAAATGATAATTCAACCAAAATCATTGGAGAAGGCATAGTCTGAATTGGGAACAAGAATAAAAAGACACAAAATGTTCTACTGGTAGAAGATATGAAACATAATCTTCTAAGTGTGAGTCAAATTTGTGATGAAGGTCATAATGTTAGTTTCGATTCACAAAAGTGTGAGATAAGAAGAGAAGGTTCAGGGAAATTGGTCGGTACAGCTGCAAGAACTTCAAACAACATATATGTGTTAAGTGAAATTGGAAATGAAAAGTGTTGTCTAGGAAAGGAAGATGAAAGTTGGTTATGGAACAGAAGAATGGATCACATGCATTTTGATAACCTTGTCAAAGTTAGCAAAAGAGAAGCAGTCAGAGAAATTCTCTAGATCATGAAACCAACCAACACTTTATGCAAACATTGTTAACAAGGAGATAAAACAAAGACCAGGTTCAAATCAAAGGAATATTCAACAACAAGACCACTGGAAATTGTGCATACTAATCTAGTTGGACCAACTACAACAAAGGGCTTAAAAGGTGAGAGATACTTTATGTTATTAGTTGATGATTATACAGGAATGACTGCAGTTTGCTTTCTCAAGAACAAGTCAGAAGATTTTTAAAACTTCAAGATCTATAAGGAAATGGTTGAAAATGAGATGGATTCAAGAATCAAATGCTTGAGATATGATAATGGAGGAGAGTTTACTTCAAAGGAATTTATGGACTACTGCAGCAGTCATGTAATAAAAAGGAAATTCTTCATTGCTAGGACACCTCAACAGAATGGAGTTGTTGAAAGAAAAAACATGACAGTACAGGAAATGGCTCAAACAATGATAATGGATTCCAAATTGATAGATATATTTTGGACACAGGTAGTGCATACAACAATTCACATTCAAAACAAAGTAATGCTCAGAAACAACACTAATAAAACTCACTATGAGCTATGGAAAGGAAGACCAAAAAATGTGAAGCATTTCAGATTTTTTGGAAGCAAATGCTACATCAAAAGAGAAGATGGCAGAATAAGAAAGTTTGACTCTTGTGTGGACAAGGGAGCACTTGTTGGTTATTCAAGTACAAGGAAAGTATACAGGTGTTACAATATAAGATTGAACAAAGTTGTGGAAAGCATCAACGTAACAATTGATGAAATAGATAGACGAGAATCAAAGGAAGAAGAGAAGAAATCAATGGAACAACTTTTTGAAGAAGAAGAAGTAGAAGATGAAGAAGAAAAGGAATATGAAGAGAATCTAAAAGAAACAGAAGAGAAAGTCCAACAAGTATCTCCAAAGAAACCTAGAAAACGAGTATAGAAGAATCATCCTTCAGATTAGATTATTGGAAACAAAGATGCAAGAGTTGAGAATAAAAGAAAAATCCGTTCACCTAAACAAATAGACCTAGCACTCTTATCTACAATTGAACCAAACTATTTTGAAGAAGCCAACAAGGATGAATTTTGGAATAAGGTCATGAATGAAGAATTGGATCAAATAGATAAAAATGACACTTGGGAACTGGTTCCAAGACCAAAGAATAAGAATGTGATCGACACAAAATGGGTTTTCGAGAATAAATTAAATGAAGATGGACAATTTACAAGGAAGAAAGATAGATTGGTATGTAAAGGATATGCACAGATTGAAGGAATCAACTTTGAAGAGACATTTTCCACAATTGCCATAATGGAATCAATCTAGTTTCTTTTAGCCTATGCATGCTCCAAAAATGTTAAAGTATATCAGATGGATGTAAAATCATCTTTTATGAATGGGGAGCTTGAAGAAGAAGTCTACATTAAACAACCAAAAGGATTTCAGTTGTCAACGAAAACAGATTATGTGTGCAAATTAAAGAAGGCCTTGTATGGTCTAAAATAGGCTCCTAGAGTATGGTACTCTAGACTAGATAAGTATATGTAGAAGGTACAATTCAGAAAAGGAAGTGTAGATAGAAACCTATACATAAAGGTAAGTGAAGGTAATATTTTATTAATTGAAGTTTATGTTGATGATACTATTTTTGGTAGTGATGATGATAGGTTAAGCCAAAAATTTGGAAAAGATATGAAGAATGAATTTGAAATGTCATTACTTGGATAACTATCATTCTTTTGGGAACTTCAGATATGCCAAAGAAACCAAGGAATATTTATTTCTCAAACCAAGTATATCAGAGAAATGCTAAAGAGGCTCAAAATGGAAGATTGCAAACCAGTTATCACTCCCATGCAAACAAGTTGCAAGTTGAGCAAAGATGATGATTCGAAGTCTATAAATGAGAGGCAATACAAGTCAATGATTGGCATCCTACTATATGTGACAACATATAGACTAGATGTAATGCAGGCAGTTGAAAAGGTGGCATGATTTCAAGAAAGACCAAATGAGTCACATGTGTTAGTAGTGAAGAGGATTTTCAGATATCTCAAAGGAACATA
>SNQJ01S0009677.1:315231-326307 GCA_010110895.2 Picea sitchensis
AGGCAGTTCCAAGGAATTTAGAAAGTGCTTAATATTTTTCTATAAGAGGAAAAAACTATAATGGTGGCCTTAGTATCAAACTAATCAATCCTTTAAAAGGAAGCAAAATATAGAATGGTGGAATTAATATTAAAATAATCAAATCATGACTTAAACTCAATTTGTTTTTAAAAAATAAAATTTTGAAAAATCTATTTTACACTTTAATAAATTAGTATCTTTTCTTTTAATATTATCTATTTTTTTTTTAGTATAATTAAGTAATGAAAAGTTTAAATTAGTATCTTTTCTTTTAATATTATCTAATTTTTTTTTAGTATAATTAAGTAATGAAAAGTTTCTCATATTCATAATACTACATTATAGATTTATTGCATCGAAAAATCTTCTATAACTCAATATGGAAGAGATGTTATCACATACATAACATTACATTAAAAAATAAAATACAATTAAAAAATAAAAATCCGCTTAATTACTTTAAACTTTTTCGATATGGTACAATTGTTTAGAAACCAGTAATTAAACTTTTTCGATATGGTACAATTGTTTAGAAACCAACAGGGACATGGAAAAATTTCAATGATAAGCGATCAACAGATCAATAATAGAATCGTGGAATATCGTAGACTGCACCACTAATGGTGTTTTGTTCTTTTAGCGATTGAGATGCAAACATTGCCAAAACTCACCATGCATGATCTTCCCACAATCATAAAGTTTTCGTTTTTTGGATCATACAAGACTTAAATCTAATTATTCATATTTTGGGAAGTTCCAAGGAGTTTAGAAAATTCTTAATGTTTTCCTTTGAAGGGACAACAACTATAGAATGGTGGCCTTAGTATTAAATTAAACAAATCGTGAGTTAAACCCATTTTATTTTGAAAATAAGTATGGAAGAGATTATAATATATTCATAAAACTAACTATGTTATACATTGATTATGCCCAAAGGTGCTTAGTATGAGAGATGTTGTAACGTACATAATGTTACATAAAAAAATCATAAAAAATACATTTACAAAATTAAAAAAATGCAATTAAAAAATAAAAAAATATAGTTCATTCAGTTACTTCCTTTAAAATTTTGCAACATGCTACAATTGTTACATCTTTAAAATTTTGCAACATGCTACAATTGTTTTTTCGATCTCTCCACTTCTATTATTTGTTTTCATATGGATACCTCGAAGGGAATATGATAGGGCTACTTCTAACCATATCATTTGCAACACAACACTCTTAGTTTATGGAGGTATTTGGCCTTAGTATTAAACTAATAAAGTCATGAGTTAAACCCTTTTTCTTTTGAAAATAAGTATGGAAGAGATTTTCATATATTCATAAAACTATGTTATACATTGATTACGCCAAAAGTGATGCAAGATCATCGCCATCAACAATTAAAGAGGCTGAGTGGAGGACAACTTAGTGTCCAACGTGCACAATTTAAATTGTTTTTGAATTCCTAGGAGAGCGAATTATTTGATGTTTTGAAGACTTTGTAATTAAGGTTGTTTAATATTTTGAGGTTGGAATTATTATAAGAAATATAGGAGATTGCATTTTTCTTTAATGAAAGATAAGATTGTACATATACTGAGCATCAACTTGTATTTGAGTGTAATTTCCATTTATTGTAATATGTCTTAGTAGATAGGTGTTTTTAATTGTGATAGGATAGCACTAAGATAGTCAGAAGGAAGGCTTGAGAAGCCTCTCCGTGTATAAATATACGTAACCAATGCCCAAATGAGGATGTTGAATGTTATTGTTATCATTGCTAGTTATTGTAAGTAGCTACAAAGAGTTGTATGAGTCCATGTACATACTCTGCTCAAGGAATACAAGAAGATAGGTTTGATTCCAAATGTACATTGTTGCATTCATACAAGTTAATTGAGTACATGTGATGTTTTTTTTTTCCGTTTTACGTGATTTATGTGCTTGAGTATGCACTTCAAATTTAGATGTATGCATTGTTAATATTTCTATAAGTTTCAATTGTTTCTCTTCTGAGAGTTCTGGTGCAAGGAGTGCATAGTGCCCGCAAGGAGTGTGAAAGTCGAGTCAAGATTGACTCAAAATCTCAAAAGTGGTAGCACGAAACTTTGTAGAGGAAGTGCAAGGAGTGAACAATCGCTCAGTGGAGAGAAAAGTTTGAAGAAGACCTGTGCAAAGTGTGCATCGGGCCAACACTTAGTAGAAGTGTTGAAGAAATCTCACAGAGGATGAGCGCAAGGAGTGCAGAGGGAGATTTTACAAAAAAAATCTCTAAGTTCAAAATATTTCAGAAGCTCAAAGGACACAAGGAGTGCGTGAGAGGTCTAAAAGACCTCAAGGAATAAAGCTTAAGAAGGATAGTGGTAAAAATGCTTAAGGAGCAAAAGTTTTATTTTTTTAAGGGTTGAAAGAACGAGATCCATTAGGGAGGATCCAATATCTCTCATCACCCTCAGATATGGAGAAGTTGTGCAAGGGTAAACTTTGAAGTCCTTCATACTTGACATATTCAAGAGAGTTGGAGCATAAAGCGTAGAGGAATCAGGATCTCTGAAGTCCCTAACCCTAGAGATACGAAGCGACTATGAACCGTCGATATGGTAGGAGAATAGGAGCCATCTGATCTACCTTCGCTACTTTGACCCTTTGACAACACGCTCTGTTGGAATGGGAAGACATGTCAAAGATGAATTCATGAAGTAAACCCTCTTCGTGGATTGGAGTGGATGTTGTGAACCATCGATCCCTCTTGTGGTTCAATGCTCCGTTACTTTGGTGTTCGAAAAGATTACAGTCCTATTGAGTTGAGACTCTCGAAGCTTGATAGGATTGGAGTGGATGTTGTGAACCATCAATCCCTGTTGTGGTTCGACGCTCTGTTACTTTGGTGTTAAAAAAGATTGGAGTCCTATTCAGTTGAGACTCTTGAAGCTTGATAGCTCTGAAGTGTCAAATTTTGTGGAGACTTAAGTCTTGGCCCACGATTTTCTCCCACGGTTTCCACGAAGGGATTACTAACACTTGGGATCCCCCAAAAGACATATTTTTCATTCAAGAAAGAAGTTTTGAGGCCCATGCATTGAATTTGAGGGCTCAGAAAGAGCCTGTGAGATGTTTTAGCTCCCAAAGTCAATCGATCCTAGACCGAGAGGTCACGTAGGAACTAGTAGTGAGAGGGGGGTCTGGATCAAGTGGTATCAAAGCCTGAATTAATCTCTATGTGAAAGAAAATTCAAAATCATGCCACCTAGAAGACACGAGAGAGACCTGTAGAAAATCCAGCCATGGAACAAGAAATGATGCAATTCTGTGCGAGATTGGATGCCATGGAGATAACACAGAGAAGAGAACCTGAAGTTGGTGACATAAATGAAGTCAAGATTGAAGAAATGGAAGTAGGAGTTGCAGGAGAAGAAGTTTGAGAGGAACACTTGTTGAGAGTTGTTGTAAAAATGGGGGCCAAAGAAAAAATATAAGTCTTGATGTATGAAGGCAACTTGGATGTTGAGGAGCTGCTGGATTGGATAAGGGATTTAGAAAAGAACTTTGATTATGAGGAGATCGATGATGAAAATAAGGTGAAGCATGCTATTACCAAAATAAAAGGACATGCAACGCTATGGTGGGATGAACTACAAGTCGAAATAGGATGAAAAGGTAAGAAAAACAAATTTGGGAAAGGATGGTAGCTAAATTGAAAACTAAATTCATAACCAAAGATTACCAGATAAATCTATTCAGGAGATTGCAAAACTTGAGATAGAAAGGCTTGTTAGTGAAAGAGTACACTAAATAATTTTACAAATAAGGTGAAGCATGCTATTACCAAAATAAAGGGACATGCAATGCTATGGTGGGATGAACTACAAGCCAACATAAGATGCAAAAGTAAGAAAAACAAAATTGGAAAAGGATGGTAGCTAAATTGAAAACTAAATTCATACCCAAGGATTACCAGATAAATCTATTCAGGAGATTGCAAAACTTGAGATAGAAAGGCTTGTTAGTGAAAGAGTACACTAAAGAATTTTACAAATAAGGTGAAGCATGCTATTACCAAAATAAAGGGACATGCAACGCTATGGTGGGATGAACTACAAGCCGACATAAGATGCAAAGGTAAAAAAAACAAAATTGGGAAAGGATGGTAGCTAAATTGAAAACTAAATTCATACCCAAGGCTTACCAGATAAATCTATTCAGGAGATTGCAAAACTTGAGATAGAAAGGCTTGTTAGTGAAAGAATACACTAAAGAATTTTACAGACTGAACATCAGAGAAGGACATAGGGAGAGTGATGAAGAATTTTTTTCTAGATATGTTAATGCCCTGAGATATGAAATCCATGATGAAATCAACATGATAATGATGAGAACGATGGAAGACACCTATTAGGTGGCACTAAAACTAGAGGAGAAGCTAGCCAAAAAATGAATCCATCGAAACAAAGGAAAGAGTCAAAGCATAGGTAGATGAACTATCCGAGAGAAATTCCAGAAACCCGAAATTGAAGCTAGAAAGTACCACGCTCATACTGAAAGAGGAGGAAGTTACTGAGGGGGAAAATCGTGTGGAAATATAGGGAATATGTCTTGGGAATATCCTAAGAGAAAGAAAGAAGGAGGTAGAGAAGCTCACATTTATGAAGCACAGGAGAGGAATGTTGAGGCAAAAGTAGCAGAAGATGGGAAATCCCTCATGTTATTCTTGTGTAAAGATAGGGAATATGTCTTGGGAATGTCCTAAGAGAAAGAAAGAAGGAGGTAGAGAATCTCACATTTATGAAGCACAGAAGAGGAATGTTGAGGCAGAAGTAGCAGAATATGGGAAATCCCTCATGATACGGAAGGTTCTCTTAAAACCAAAGAAAGAAGAAAAATAGCCATTTGAAAGAAAAAGTCTATTTAGGACTGCTTGCAAGACAAAAGACATGGTATGAAAAGTAATCATAGACAAAAAGAGTACCGATAATCTGTTATCCACAAAAATGGTGAAAAGATGGAGCTAGAGACAACTGCACATCCGAACCCATACAAGGTATGTTGGTTGCAGAAGGGACACCAAGTCATGGTAATTTGACAATCCAATGTTGAGTTTAATATAGGTGGTTATAAGGATGAGATTTTGTATGATGTAATATCTATGGATGATTTCCATGTTTTGTTGGGAAGACCATGGCAATATGATAAAAATCTCATACATGATGGGAGAAAAAATGCTTACACCCTTAGAAGAATGGTCGTACACATATGTTGCTTCTAATGGAGGATAAGAGAGTGAAGGAAGAAGCTATCCCAAGCATACTTCTCATGAGTGGGAAGGAACTCTTAAATGAATTCAAGAAGGAACATGAGATGTAGTTTTCTATGGTGAGAAAGCCCAGAGTCATCCTTACAAGCACTTTTGTGTATGATCTGTCGATTCAAGAGTTATTGGATAATATTGTTGATATCATGGTGGATGAGTTACCTCATTCTTTACGACCCATCAAGAGTATCACTCACCACATTGAAATTATTCCAAGAGTGAGTTTTCCAAATAAAGAAACATATAGGTTGAAAACTCAAGAAAATGAAGAGGTCAAGAATCAAGTCCAAGAGTTGTTGGATACATCCTTACAAGAACTTTTGTGGATGATCTGTTGATTCAAGAGTTATTGGATAATATTGCTGATATCATGGTGGATGAGTTACCTTGTTCTTTACAACCCATCAAGAGTATCACTCACCACATTGACCTTATTCCAAGAGAGATTTTTCCAAATAAAGCAACATATAGGTTGAAAACTCAAGAAAATGAAGAGGTCAAGAATCAAGTCCAAGAGTTGTTGGATAAAGGTTTGGTCAGAGAAAGTTTGAGTCCATGCACAGTACCAACTGTGTTATATCCATAAAAATATGGAGACTGGAGAATGTGAACATATTTTAGAGCCATCAACAAGATCAACATTAGGTATAGATTCCCTTTACCCAAAATGGACGATTTTATGGATTGCTTGAGTGGAGAAAATCATTTTTCCAAGATAGACTTGAAGAGCAACTATAATCAAATAATAATGAGAAAGGGAGATGAATGGAAGACAACATTCAAAATGAATGAAGGGTTGTATGAATGGCTTGTCATGTCATTTGGCTAGATGAATTCCCCAAGCACCTTCATGATATTGATCAATGAAGTACTCAAAGATTTCATTGGTAAGTTTGTAATTGTGTATTTAGATGATATTTCAGTTTTCAGCAAGATTGGAGGATAACATTTGAGACACTTGAAGATGGTGTTGAGGAGGTTGCAACAGGAGAAGTTGTTGATAAATGTGAATAAATGTTCTTTCATGAAGACATAACTCACATACTTGGGTTTTGTGATCTCTTCAAATGAATTGAAGATGGATCCATAGAAGGTAAGAGCAATCAAAGAATGGAATGCTCCAAGAAGCATATTTGAGGTGAGAAGCTTCCATGGATTAATGAGTTTTTATAGAAAATTCATCAGGAATTTCAGTGGCATTTGTGCACCCATACTAGACACCATAAAGAAAAAGCACTGACATTTTAATCAGACAACAAAATATGAAAAAATATTTTGAGTATTGAAAGAGAAGATAACAGAAAAATCGATTATGGTTCTGCCATATTTTAATAAGACATTTCAAGTGATATGTGATGCAAGAAGCAGAGTAGCAATTGGTGCAATCCCAAGACAATAAGCAGGTTGCTTATTTCAATGAGTAGTTCAATGACACTAAGAGGAAGGATTCCACATATGATAAGGATATTTATGCCATAATACAAGCTCTGAAAAAATGGATGCACTACCTTGTTCCAAAGGAGTTTGTCTTGTATAGTGACAATCAATCTTTATAGTTCATAACTAGACAAGAGAAATTGAACCAGAGACATGCTAAATGGGTATAATTCATGCACAATTTTACTTTTATTCCTAAGAAAATTAGTGGAAGCACTAACAAAGTTGTTGATGCCTTGAGAAGATGTATGATTATGCAGGAATTTCAAGTGTATATCTTAGGTTTTGAACACCTTAAGATTATTTAATCCAAGATGGGTTATTGTTCAAAGGAAGCCAACTATGTATTCCAAAATTCTCAATGAAAGACAACCTGTTGAAATAAAAAAACAGTGGAGGATTGGTTGGACATTTATACCATGATAAGACATATGCACAACTAAGTTCTTCGTACCATTGGCTAGGAATGAGATCCGATGTGAATAAATTTGTGGACAGATGTAGACTTTGCCAATATGAAAAAGAGAAGCAACAAAACACTGATCTGTATCACCCATAACCTATTTCAAAAAGGTTGTGGGATGCCATAAGCATGTATTTTGTGTTGGGATTTCCAAGAACCCTCAGGCTGAGTGATTCCATATTTGTACTAGTTGAAATTTTTTCAAAAATGACACATTTCATACCATTCCAGAAAACTGGTGATGCTACTCACATAACTAATTTATTTTTCAAGGAGGTTGTGAGATTGCATGGCTTTCCCATAAGTATAGTCTCTGACAGAGATACCACGTTCATGGGACACTTTTGGAGAACTCTGTGGAAGAAGCTAGGGACAATTTTTTCTATTTTTTCAACATATCACCCTCAGACAGACGAACAAATTGAAGTAGTAAATCATAATTTATGTAATTTGTTGAGAATTTTAGTCATTGAACATCACAATCAATGCGATCAAAAAGAGTAGTTTCTTATAGTGATTCTCCAAACTAAAGCACTGGAAAACATCATAGAGGGGATAAATGATACGGAGGAGATCTAGTAGGAAAAGAAGATCTCGACAGTAAAAAATCCACATATTGTGAAAATTATAGATCAAAGTATTGGTAAGAAGACCAGGAGGAAAAGTTATTTTGAGTTGGTGAAGTGGAAGGATCACCCAACATAGGATGCTAGTTGGGTTATTGAACCTGATATTCAAAAGCATGGAAAAATGGTACAGGAGTTCATGGATAGAAGCCCATGAATATTTTTTTCCAGAGGAGTATGATGTAGGAGTATCACCATCATTAATTAAAGAGGCAAAGTGGAGGACAACACAACACCCGGCACACACAACATTTTAAAATGTTTTTGAATTCCGAGGAGAACACATAATTTGATGTTTTGAAGACTTTGTAATTAAGTATGTTTAATATTTTGAGTTTGGAATTATTCTTAGAAATATAGGAGATTATATTTTTCTTTAATGAAAGACAAGATTTTACAGATGTTGAGCATCAACTCGTATCTGAGTGTAATTTCCATTTATTGTAATAAGCCTTAGTAGATAGGTGTTTTTAACTGTGATAAGATAACACTAATATAGTTGGCAGGAAGGATCGAGAAGCCTCTCCATGTATAAATATATGTAACCAATGCCCAAATGAGGTTGTTGAATGTTATTGTTATCACTGCTAGTTATTGTAGAGAGTTGCAAAGAGTTGTATGAGTCCATGTACATATTCTATTGAAGGAATACAAGCAGAGAGGTTTGATTCCAAATATATGTTGTTGCATTCATCTAATTTAATTGAGTACATGTGATGTTTGTTTCTATTTTATGTATTCCAAATGTATGTTGTTGTATTCATCTAATTTAATTGAGTACATGTGATAGTTCTTTATATTTTATGTTTTTTATGTGCCTGAGTATGCATTTCATAGGTATATGTGTGAACTATTAATGTTTCTATAAGTTGCAATTTTTTCTCCTCTTAGAGTTATGGTGCAAGAAGTGCATAGTACTCACAAGGACTACAAAGGCCGAGTCAAGATTGACTCACAAGATCAGAATAGGCAGTGCAAAACTTTGTAGAGGAAGTGCAAGGAGTGCACAATTGCTCAGTGGAGAAAAAAGTTTGAAGAAGACCCGTGTAAAGTGTGCATCGGGCCACTAGTTAGAAATCTCGGATAGGATGAACACAAGGAGTATGTAGGGAGATTTTCAAAAAAGAATCTCTATGTCCAAAATCTTTCAGAAGGTCAAAAGACACAAGGAGTGCGCCAGAGGTATGCAATAACTCAAGTAACAAATCTCAGGAAGGATAGCGGTCAAAATCCTTAAGGAGGATAAGTTTTATTGGTATGGGAAAGGAACCAATGGATCTAGAATCTATGATTCTTGCATTTGGATTGGTATGGGAAAGGAAGCAGTGGATCTAGAATCTAGGGTTCTTATAGTAGGATTTGAAGAAGTCCAAAATATAGAAGCATATTAAGCCCCTACATACTACATTGATGTGTCTTAGTGGTGAAAATCTATGGTGAACTAATCCGAAAGTAAAATATCAAAAAATCCCTCACCTTATGTGATAAACCCAAAAACTCCCTCACCTTATGTGATAATCCCCTGTTTGAAGTCTATTTCTAATGTAGTGAATATTTGATTTTGTGCTTCTGTGTGCAATAAGACTGTATCCATCTAAGTTTTATAATGTGGAAACTTGTTGAACCCACTTATTAAGAATGCATACAATTATTCAACTAGAATAATATAAAAAGCTAGTTAGAAAGTTTAGATTCCCAACATTGTTTAGATGCATATTTTTTTTCAAAAACCCAACAAGAATTAACGTCCATGACCACCTAGCATTTTTGAACAACATGGCATTCCCTTCCCTTCGTCTAGATCAATAATAGACTCGTACAATTGTCGACCACACCACTAATTCAGTTTTGTTTTTTTAGTGATTGAGATGCAAACATCACGAAAAATCACCACTTATTCTTTGTTCGCAATCATTCGCAATCATAAGATAGCTACTAGTTGGATTACATAGGATTTCAATCAAATTATTTTTAATCTAATTATTCATGATTACATGAAGTTCAAGGACTTTAGAAAGTTCTTAATGTTTTCATTCGAGAAGAAAAAAAGTATAGAATGGCCGACTTAGTATTGAACTAATCAAATCATGGATTAAACTTGTTTTCTTTTTAAAAATGATAATTTTGAACAATTTGTATTACACTTAAATTTAAATAAATTTGCATATTTTCCGACTTCGTATTGAACTAATGAAATCATGGATTAAACCTGTTTTCTTTTTAAAAATGATAATTTTGAACAATTTGTATTACACTTAAATTTGAATAAATTGGCATATTTTCTTTTGATATTATTTAAATTTATTTAACCTATTTTTAGTAAGAGATTCTCATATTCATAACTTTAACATTATGCTCTGTTTATTGCATAAAGAGGTTCTCTACAACCTGGGAGAGTGTTCTTTGTTTTTATATGGAAACCTTGAAGTGAATACAATACAATATTCACTAAACCTAAAGGGATACTTTTAACCATGTCATTTGCTACACAACCTTATTAGTCTATGGAGGTATTTTCTCTCTAGAACATTGAGTTATTTTCGTGCAGTATGGCAGGCAAAGGAAGCGACAAATCTAAAATCTAGGGTTCCTGCATTCTAGGATTTGAAGAAGTCCAAACTATAGAATCAAATCGATCACCGGTAGACTATATTGATGTGTCTTAATGGTGAAAATCTACAATGAATCTAGTGTTCATGTAGTAGGATTGATATGGAAAAGGAAGTGACGGATTTCAAATCTAGGGTTCCTACAATTTAGGATTTGAAGAATTTTGAACTATAGAAGAAGATCGATCACTTGTAAACTATATTGATGTGTCTCAGTGGTGAAACTCTACAGTGAGGTGTACGGTCTAAAAATCTCGATGGCCTTCTACAGTAGTGAATATTTAATTTTGGTAGTGATTATTCAAACCGTAATACTCTTCGAACTCATAGGAAAAAGTTTTATAATGTGGAATCTTGTTGAGCCTATTGAACGAATTTATCCGAAATGCATACAATTCTTCTACTTATAAAACAAAAATGCATACATTTCTTAAACTTATAAAACAAAAAGCCGGTTAAAAAGCTTGTATTTCCCAAAAACAAACAGCTAGTTAAAAAGTTTGTATTTCCCAACATGAATAATGTATAGATGACACTTGATTAATACAGAATATACATTAACCTGATTAACCTACTTTCCATGTATAACGATAAGATGATGGCTAGCGACAAGGCCTTTTTATAATA
>SNQJ01S0009677.1:336821-351570 GCA_010110895.2 Picea sitchensis
ATCATTGTGTCTACTTTAAGAAATTAAATAATGGCATATTCATTATCTTAGTATTGTATGTTGATGATATGCTTTTAGCAAGCAAAAGCATAACTGAGATCAACAGGTTAAAGGCTCAGATGGCTAGGACGTTTGATATGAAATATCTAGGAGCAGCAAGGCAGATTTTGGGCATGGAGATATTTAGAGACAGGAGGAATGGTAACCTTTGGTTGTCACAATAGAAGTATGTTGAGAAGACACTTTTGAGGTTTGGTATGAACAATGTGAAACTCATTTCAGTCCCTTTGTCTTCCCATTTTAAGCTTTCTCCAAGTTTATGTTTGAGTACAAAAGAAGAAAAGGAATGTATGTCTCAAATACCATATGCTAATGCAGTAGGAAGTCTAATGTATGCAATGGTGAGTACAAGGTAAGACATTTCATGTGCACTTGGGGTTGTCAATAGGTATATGGAAAATCCAGGTAAAGAGAACTGGGCAATAGTGAAATGGGTGCTTCGGTATCTGAGGGGCACAAGTGATTACTATATCACCTATGACAATGGTCGTGAGTTAGTCTGTGGATATGTGGATTCTGATTTTGCAGGTGATTTGGACAAGACAAGGTCGACTTCAGGGTATGTATTTACTCTTGCAGGTGGAGCTATTAGTTGGATGTGAAAGCTACATAACATTGTTTATTTATCCACTACAGAAGAAGAATACGTAGTTTCTTCACATGCTTGCAAAGAGGTAGTTTGGTTGAAAGGTTTGTTTGGTGAGTTTGGAAGGATGTAGGACAAAGTTAAGTTACTTTGTGATAGTCAAAGTGCTATTCACTTAGCTAAGAATCCAACATACCACAATAAAACAAAACATATACCTATCAAGTAACATTTTGTAAGACAGGTTATCGATGAAGGTGGAGTCTCTCTTGAGAAATTTCATACAAAAGATAACTGCGTAGACATGTTCACAAAACCAGTACTATTAGAGAAGCTACAATGGTGCTTGGCTTCTCTTGGCTTGCAGAAAAGGCGATGAACAAAAGGAAGCAACAAGGTATCAGGTTAATTGTTGTCAAGGTTTAGATTGTTGAATATGCCAACAAATATCCCTGATTTGGTAGATATGAGTAGATTCAGTGGAGCATATTTTGTATTAGTTTGTTCAACCAAATAAACCAATTTGGTATGAACAAACAAGTTTAGAAAATAGTTATGTAACTAATGTAATTATGTTCATTATTGATGTAAGATCGTAGAGGCATAAAGGGGAATTGAGGAAATAGTGTAATGATAAGGAGCGTGAGTGAGCTACTATAATATCCTTGATCTAAATAATAAGACAACCAATACCTATGCCTGGTGGGCATAGCCCAACATTTGGGTGAACCACATAAATCTCTGTGTTTCTTTTCTGTGGATTTATTGATTGTCTTATATGATAGCTGTGTTTCCACATTTATAAATATAACAATTTGTATTAGAGGTGGTTGTAGGAAACGTCAAATCATCATAGGAGCCACATGAGTGAAATCTGTGTGAGGTGTGTCATTTTCAACATCGCCGCACATTCCTCCTTTGGAAGGGTGCGACCTCATACTAGTCAATCTTCACGCACAATTGAAAGCCTGAAATCGTCGCAATCCAGCTGTGTGGTATAGTGCAGATATTTTTTAAGATCACCGCATTCTAGGTGTATCGAGAGGTGTGACGACTCCTCTTCAACATTCACATGGTGTTCTCTTCATTTTGAAAAATTACAAGGTATGAAAGGTATGAAGAAATTTTGGGTTTTTTCAAAAACAAAATTGAATTTTCTTTTTTAAAAGCGTGAACACGTCAACGTGGGTGAATGAAGTAAAATGTTTTTTTATGGAGTAAAAGGATCAAGTAAAGGTATAAGGTAAAAAGTAAAGGTGGACGAATTAAAAAGTGCTTTTTAATTATCTCAAAGTGAATAATGGTTAAAAATGTGACCTTTGTTATTTTTAAGTTTTTAAATAAAAGGAAAGGTTAGTAAAAGGATTTTTTATTAAATCTTTTATTAAACCTTGTAGAGTTTAAACCATTTTTCCTCCACATTATTTTTTTAAAGGGCCTTTTTTAGTACAAGAAGTGGTGTTTTTTGGAATGCTTCCTCTAATGGCAAAGACGCAAAGTGCTAAGTTCGAAACTGAGAAGTTTAATGCAAAGAAAAATTTCGAGATTTGGAAGGTTAAGATGCATGACCTGCTCGTGCAACAAGGTGTGGTGAAGGAATTTTTGGGAAAAGAAAAGAATCCTGCGACCATAACAGATGATGGATGGGATGATATGGATGCAAGAACATTGAGTTCCATATGACTGTGTTTGGATGACGATGTTGTGTTTGGAAGTCGATTTGTGGACGAAGATGGAAATCCTGTACATGGTGAAATCCTTGATGAATAAGATATTCCTGAAAACACAATTGTACTATTTGTGCATGAAGGAAGATACAAAAATAGCTGATCATTTGAATACTTTTAATAATCTTTTAGTCTAGTTGGATAGCACGAGAGTGAAATTCGAATCTGAAGATAAGGAAATTACATTATTTTTTTCTTTGCTCGCGTCATGGGATCATTTTGTTACCTCAATTAGTTTCAGTTCAACAAAAAGTATTGAGTTTGATGATATTGTTGGAGCTTTAATGTATGAGGAAACAAGGAGGAAATCCAATTTAGGAACCTCTACATCTGAGGCAATGGTGATCAGAGGTAGACCTAAAGAAAGAGGATAGGGTCAGAGGGATTTCTCTTGGTCAAAGTCGAAGGGAAACAAGAGCAAGCTTAAGTGTTGGTTTTGTGGCAAATCTGGACAGTTGAAGTAGGACTGTTGGAAGTGGAAAAGAACCTCCAAAGAAGACCCTCCAAAAGATATGAAGGAAGAAAATGCAACCAAAACAGGTTTAGCAATAGGTTCAGTTATGACTGATGAAGTTTTATCAATTAGTATTGGTCCACGTCAAGATCAACAGTGGTTATTAGATTCTAGTTCTTCAAACCACATGTGTCTTCATAGACACTGGTTTATTACTTATCAGTCTATATATGATGGAATAGTTTACATGGGAAATGATATCTCGTGTAAAGTTGTGCGAATTGGTGGCATTCGAATTAAGATGTTTGATGGAAATCTTAAAATACTAATTGATGTGAGACATGTACCTGATATTAGAAAGAATCTAATTTCATTGGGAGTCTTAGACAGTAGAGGATATAAGAGTATTGTTCAAGGTGGAGTTATGAAAGTCTACAAAAGAATCCTACTAGTTATGAAAGTGAAGAAGGTTGGTAACTTGTTCCTGTTAGGAGGAAGAACTTAGTCAGATCATGCGACAACAATATCTGAGAAAGACAATGATTAAAGGTATTGTCTGATCGCAAGTTACTTCCTAGCCTAAATTATTTAAAGTTAGATTTATGCAAACACTATATTTATGGGAAACAGAATAGGTAGAAATTTAAAACCGGAAGACACACCAGTGAACGAATCCTTGATTATATCCATTTTGATGTTTGGGGGCCATCCCCTACTATTTTTTATGGAGGATCATCATATTTTGTTACTTTTATAGATGATTTCTCTAGGAAGGTGTGGATCTATATGGTAAAGAGTAAAGCTGATGTATTTACAGTTTTCAATAAGTTTAGAGATTTAGTGGAAAAGAGCACTGGTAGGTCCATTAAATATTTAGGAGATGATAATGCTGGTTAATTTATGTCAATGGAATTTGAGAACTATTGCAAGGGGTTTGGGATCGATAGGCATAAAACCATTGCCTATACTCCTCAGCATAATGGAGTTGTTGAATGCATGAACAACACTCACCTAGAGAGGGCAATGAGTATGCTTAGTAACACCAACTTGCAGTAGGAACTATGGGTAGAAGCAGTGACTACAACTTGTTATCTTGTGAATCGATCACCATCAATAGCAATAGAGTGAAAAATTCCAGAAGAGGTATGGACAGGTTATCCTTGTAATTATTCTAATCTTAATTTTTTTTATTGTGAAGCCTATTCTCTAATTCTGAAACATCAACGTTCTAAATTAGATCCAAAATAAAAAAAGGCTTATCTTTGTTGGATATGGTGATGGTATTAAGGGATACAATTTGTGGGATCCTACTGCCCACAAGATCACCATTAAGAGAGATGTAATATTTGATGAATCATATCTCATCAAATGAGTTGTAGATGTTCAAATGAAACAGGAAGAAGTACCTAAGTATCAATAGATTCAGTTTGAAACCATTTCAAATACAGGTGAAAGTGAACACGAACATGTTTCTAAAGATTTTCATGAAGAGTTTCCTTTAGAGGAACACATGGTTGATGATAACAATCAACAAATTGTGGATGACCCACAAACTTCCCTAAGGAGGTCTACGTCGGTTAGAAATCCTCCAAGAAGGTATGATGATTTTGTTTCATGAGTTTCTTTAAGTACTAATGATGATGAACCTTCATTCTATCAGGGAGCGGTGAAGGATTCTAACAGTGATAAATGGAAGGAAGCAATGAAGGATGAAATGAAGGCATTAGAGAGGAACGCCACATGGGACCTGGTAGAAATTCCAAGAGACAAAAACACTGTATGTTGCAAGTGGGTCTATAAGCTGAAGAAGGGTGTTGATGATAAAATGGAAAGGTACAAAGCAAGGTTGGTTTCGAAAGGATATTCTCAGAAAGAAGGTATTGACTTTCATGAGATTTTTTCACCATTTGTAAAGACTGTTCAATTCGAATTGTGTTAGCATTAGTTGCATTGCTTGATTTGGAGTTGGAGCAACTAGATGTTAAAACTGCTTTCTCACATGGAGATTTGGATGAGGAAATTTACATGGAACAACCGTGAGGGTTTGTTCGGAATCATAGAAATAAATTTGTTTGCAGGCTCATGAAATCATTGTATGGTTTGAGGAAGTCACCTAGACAATGGTACAAGAATTTTGACTCTTTCATGATGAGCGAGAATTATACAAGGAGTGAGTATGATCATTGTGTCTACTTTAAGAAATTGAATAATGGTGTATTCATTATCTTAGTATTGTACGTTGACGATATGATTTTAGAAAGCACAAGAATAACTGAGATCAACAGGTTAAAGGCTCAAACGGCTAGGACATTCGATATGAAAGATCTAGGAGCAACAAGGCAGATTTTGGGCATGGAGATATTCAGAGATAGGAGGAATGGAAATGTTTTTTTGTCACAACAGAAGTATGTTGAGAAGATACTTGAGTTTTGGTATGAACGATGTGAAACTAGTTTCAATCCCTTTGGCTTCTCATTTTAATCTTTCTTCAAGTTTATGTCCTAGTACAAAAGAAGAAAAGGAATATATATTTCGAATACCATATTCTAATGCAGTAGGAAGTCTAATGAATGTGATGGTCAGTATAAGGCGAGACGTTTCACATGCAGTTGGGGTTGTCGGCAGGTATTTAAAATCAAGGTAACGAGCACTCGACAATAGTGAAACGGGTGCTTCAGTATCTAAGGGGCACAAGTGATTACTGTATCACCTATGAAAATGGTCATGAGTTGGTATGTGGATATGTGGATTCTGATTTTGCAAGTGATTTGGACAAGAGAAGGTCGACTTCAGGGTATGTTTTACTCTTGTAGTTGGAGCTATTAGTTGGATATCAAAGCTACAAAACATTGTTGCTTTATCCACTATAGAAGCATAATACATAGCTGCTTCACATGTTTGCAAAGAGGCAGTTTGGTTGAAAGGTTTGTTTGGTGAGTTTGGAAGGATGTAGGACAAAGTAAAGTTACTTTGTGATAGTCAAAGTGTTATTCACTTGGCTAAGAATCGAGTCTCCCATAGTAAAACAAAACATATACCTATCAAGTACCATTTTGTAATACAGGTCATCGATGAAGGTGGAGTCTCTCTTGAGAAAGTGCATACAAAAGATAACTGTGCAGACATGTTCACAAAACCAGTACTGTTAGAGAAGCTATGATGGTTCTTGTCTTCTCTTGGCTTGCAGAAAAGGTGATGAACAAAAGGAAGGAGCAAGGTATCAGGCTAATTGTCGTCAAGGTGGAGATTGTTGAATATTCCAATGAATTTCCCAGATTTGGTAGACATGAGTAGATTTAGTGGAGCCCATTTTGTAGTAGTTTCTTCAACCAAATCTACAAATTTGGTATGAATGCACAAGTTTAGAAAATAGTCATGTAAGTAATCTAATTCTGTTAATTATTGATGTAAGCCCGTAGAGGCATAAAGGGGAATTGAGGAAATAATGTACTGATGAGGAGCGTGAGTGAGTTGTTGTAATCTCCTTGATCTGAATAATAAGACAACTGATACCTATGCTTGGTGGACGTAGCCCAACATTTGGGTTAACCACATAAATCTATGTGTTTCTTGTCTGCATATTTATTGATTGTCTTATATGATAGTTGTGTTTCCGCATTTACAAATATAACAACCTCCTTGATTGATTTTTAATATCATGGTTCACACCACTGATCATAGAACTGTGAGGGTTTCCAAGTTTCTCGAACCAAGTAATTCTTCATTTTTGGAAGTCGTTGCATTATCTACCTATCATATACTCTCTTGGCTACCAAATTGCTTACAAAGATCTTCCCACTATTTGGATATTGATTTGGAACGTTCCTTACAATCTCCCAATGTCCCAACTCTTTACCCTACTATCAAAAGTGCAGAATACTAAGAGGCAAATGGTCTTTGTTTATTGTTTGCACATTTTCCTTACTCTTGCATCTTCTCTTAGACTATCCTCCAAGCGATTCCAATGACCTCATCTTTGTCTTAATCATTCCTATCTTTTGATGATCACACATATGCTTTTCAGTGTCAAATACTTGTAGTTCACGCCAATGACGACGAGTCTACCGGTTTCCTTTCAAAGCACCATCGCTCATGTCTTTGCTTGGTTGTGTAGTTGTATGCTAGCTCATCGCTCAGGTCTTTGCTTGGTTGGATGGTTGTATGCTAGGTCAATTTAAAATTACTCAAACGTACTAATAATGAAGCACATCATTCCTTGATTCCAGTAAACGTGAAGGTCGATACCCTAACCAAGTGTAGTTTATCATGTTTTCATTTCTACGGTACCGGGAGTGTAAGTAACACACTTGTGGGGTAGGTAAATGTTCCCTGGGGGCAAGACATGTTATGAATTCACACATCAATCTAGATTTCTGTAAAGCCTGTTCATCTCACCAATCGGCAAACATGCCAAATTGGTATTGACATTTACATTTGTAACATATTAGTTTTAGGTATACACCTGGTTGAATGGTAGGTTTTTAGGTGCGTTGTAGCTTTTACTTGCATGTAAAATCTTGGACATGCAAGCGGTATGTAGGTGCATCAAATCTACCACTCGTTCCTACTCTTATGGTTGCGACAAAATACCCAATATCCGGGACGTAAACACTGGTGCCTAAACATTGGCGTTCCCATCAACGATTTGACCAACTGTAACGAGTGCTCATTATTTCAGATCCATTTCTTTAATTAGTACTATTTTTTCTTTCTCGTTTTCTTATTGTCTATTGATTTTTAATCTAGAATGTGTTGCGGTTTTGATACGACGACATCTAACGAACAATGTGTTAAGGTTTTGTGTTTGTTTTCTTATAGTTGATTGATTATTAATCTAGAATGTGTTAAGTTTTTGATACCGGGACCCCTGAACGAGCAACACTAAGAAATAAAATTAAATAAATAAATGTAATAGTGATCAAAATTTGGTGCTTCTACACCACAACCAATCAAGGCTACTACTGCTAATATTGAGTTCTCCTCGTGGTTTTTTATATGCAACATGATTCACAATACAAAGGGACCTGATCACTTTATGATCACATTACAACTTTGGATTAATATGTTTCTTTTGAATTCATTTATTATATTAAGATGCTAAGATGCAGAGATGGTAACATTATCCCTATCTTTATTGTTGTAAAAACATTAGCATTTGACAAACTACCATGTAGGGCGGTTGGATTGCATGGGCACTTGGATTGCATTTAAAATTAGTGCAACATTATTGTTGTAAAAACATTAGCATTTGAGAAACTATCATGTAGGGCGGTTGGATTGCATGGGCACTTGGATTGCATTTAAAATTACTGCAACAGATCCATATCAACCTCTGTTAGTGGAGTATGCTAGTGCGGACTTGAGGGTAGAAAAAGAGAGAGTATAGGAAGAAATAGGTAAGAGGGAAAATTCAATAAGCTAATAAAGAGAAATGAAGTTCTACACAATAGACTAAAGAATGTTGCAAATCTATCCCACCATGATTTATCCCACCATGATTTAGATGAGGAGGAATTAAGTATATTAAAAAAAGGATTGATTTAGAAGTTCTACACAATAGCATAATTTTTTTTTTTTAAATCTATATGATTTAGATGAGGAGGAATTAAGTATATTAAGAACATGATTGATTTAGATGAGGGGGAATTAAGTATATTAAGAAAAGAATTGTGGTTTGCTATAACACCCAAAACCATATTAGCCGAGAACATAATATGCCATATTAGCCAACAACATAATATGCACTTTGGAGGATAGTATTGAAATGTTGTTAGAAGAATAAAAGCAAGTGGTTAGACATGACTCGGTATTGATTCTTGAAGGGTGAAATCAGTAAAGAGAAATATAAAAATAAATAATAAAGAGTAAAATGCGTGAGAAGCCATGAGGACATCATGATTCTAAAGTTGTACAAAAAATTCTAAAGGGGACAAAAGAGGAGTATTAATATAAATAATATTAGACAAAAGAAGGGCATTAATATAAATAGCATTTTATAATATCATATCAACTTTTAAAATATAAATGGCATTAGATTCTAAAGGGGACAAAAGAGGGACATCAATATAAATAGCATTAGACAAAAGAAGGACATTAATATAAATAGCATTTTATAATATCATATCAATTTTTAAAATATAAATAGTATTTTATAATATCATATCATCTTTTAAAATGTAACGTTATTGTTTTTATTCAATAAAAGATTGTATAATATGGCGTGGATGATCTTTTGTATAATATGGCATGGATTATCTTTTGTGGAGACTTAGGCATTGAACAACATATTGTATGAATGTAATAATGACCGATATGCCATGGTTTAAATTTTTAGTTGAGCTTACGGGTTTGATGGTTTCTATTTGATGAGCATGATATCAACAGATACAAAATGTTTAGGAGGGAGTTTGAGGTAATGCACTGGAATAGGAGTAAATTAAACCCTTGAAAAGTGAATGGGATGATTAGCTTTTTGTAGTTGGCTTTGATATCTTCTTAATTATTAATCCAAGCCTCAATTTGACTTAAATATCTATCATCACATGATTGGATCTCCATAATGAAACACATTATTTTGTTGAACACAATAAATTCCAAGCTTCGATAGCCGTCTGTTTTGGCATGAGATGGCTTATACATATAGAAACAAGAGTGATTGTGTTATGTTTATACATAGAATGTATTCTACATCATCATGGTATCAATCAAATTACTTAGCAACATAGGTACATTGTGAGCTTCTATAACAGAGGAGAGGTTGTGTCCAAGTTGAAAGAGATAAGCAGTTAGACACTCATGAAGTTGGAAGGTATTTCGATGCCAATTTCTTCAACATATGGATGAAATCAAGGAGGTGGGTAACACTTTCATGACAACCTGATCTCCAAAATTCCGAAAAACATTTTTTCAGCCGAACTAATATTATTTTTTAGCCAAAATATACTTTTTTCGGTTGAACTATTTTTCCACCGAAAAGTGGAACGTCAAACTGAACAGTACAGTGATGGCACCCTCGATTTACGTGTAAAAATTTAGTCAGACGAATTTTTACCATCCAGCAATATGTTTTTGGTCGAAATATATTCTGGCCGAAACATTTTTTCAACCGAAAGATACTTTTTTCGGCCGAAAAGTGGAACGTCAAATCGAACAGTACAGTGACGGAACCCTCGATTTGTGTGTAAAAATTTAGTCGAACGGATTTTTTCCATCCGACAATATGTTTTCGGCTGAAATATATTCCGGCCGAAACATTCTTTTGGCCGAAATATTGTTCATCCCAAAGAATATTTTGGCCGAAAGAATGTTTATATATCAACCACATATCAGTATTGTAACATTTTTCTACACTATGTGTTTGTGACAGTGAGTGATTGTGAGCGTTCCTGAGTGTTGGAAAACACATTCTACAGTCTTCGTTTGTGATAGTGAGCATTTGTGAGTGTTCCTACATTTGTGAGCGTTCTGTGTTTGTGAGTGTTCCTGAGTGTTGGAAAACACATTCCTGCGTTTGTGAGCATTCCTGATTGTTGGTGCAGACGTAGGGTTGGCGTAGAAGTTGTGTTAATGGGCGGTCGGCGGGTTGAGCTTCAAGTATTTCACTCTAAATTTTAATTTTTAATTTGTAAAATAAAATTTTATTTTTATTTTTAAAATAAAATTTGGTTTATGTGGCAGCCCCTATGCCCAAGCCGTGGGCATGCCAACAGCTTGGCCATAAGGCTGGGCCCCTGTGACCAAGTCACAGTCCAGTGGGTTGTGACTTGGCCATGGGGAGCCATCCCTGTGGCCAAGCCATGGGCATGCCAACGACAAGTCACAGTCTAGTGGAATGTGAATTGGCTGCGGGGGCCCAACCCTGTGACCAAGCCGTTGGTGGGAAGATCCACTACCATGCTCGATTACTTCCACTTTTCGATTCAACCTCCTATGGTTAACCATTATGAATATTGAGTTATTTTATGTACTTAATTTATTAGATTTCATTGATGTTTTATAAGATTTTATGTATATTCGGTTGTTTTAATGAAATTATTGTTCGTTTTTTTGTTCCCAAAAGTACAATGTTACTTAGTATATGTAAATTCATGATATAATCTTTTTATTAGGTAGTTAATTTTTAACATATACACATTCTGTTATTAAATGTTACTTAGTACATGCAAATTCAAGATACAAATTTTTTATTAGGTAGTTAATTTTTAACATATACAGATTCTGTTATTTAAATGTTACTTAGTACATGCAAATTCATGATATAATTTTTTTATTTGGTAGTTAATTTTTAACATATACACATTCTGTTATTTAAATTTAAAGATAGTTTTTTTATTTAACAAATTGTACTTTTTTCTATGACTTTCTGTTGAAAAAAATTATATTGTTTATTACACCATAGTCATAGTCATTATAAGTGGAAAATAAAGATAAGTTATAAAATGTTATATAAGTTTTTCTATATTTTATACAAATTAATTAGAATTATAAATCAATAGATTGTGTCTACATAAACCTTTTTTTTGTAAATAAGAAGTATATGTTATATTAAGAGCCTGCTAAAGCTGGTGAAAAGTACCAAAATACAACAATATACCGGCTGCATTTGCTGGACTGCCCCAACATAGGGGAAACCAGTCCAGCCAACCCATCCAGTTCAAATGTCTAAGAAAGTCATAAGTCCAAAAAAAACCAGTGTTCTAACTGATTGCCATCTAAAACTACGAGCCTTATAAAACTTGACACACAACACTAATGATCTAAACACCTGGCAGATAGCCTATCCACGCAGCGTGGAGGTCCTCTGTCCAGGGTTCTTCCTCAATATACGTCGGTTGATCGTCCCATTGCTTTTCCTTTCCCTCGTCACACGCAGTGTCCTCAGCTTGGGCTCCTCGCTCCTCATTCTCCCTCCGCACTTCTGCTGGTCGTTGCACTCTATCCATGCCTTCACCTGTAGCAGTAGCCGGTGCCTCCACTGGAGCAGAATCGACCGTGTCTGAGGAGAGCTCCTTGTGCATAGAAGAGATGATTTGAAGAAAGCTCGCCATGTTTTCTTTTGTGGCTTGTAGGCGAAATTGAAGGTCCGCCACCTCCTGTCTGAGCTCAAAAACCAAGTCGTGCAAGATGACCAGTCGGTCCCTGAAGTGCACACTGTCAAAGTGGTCCATGGGATGGTGGCGCGCTCGTTTAGGCTCACTGTATGTAGGTGGTTCGTCGCTCAGGTTTCTCGATGGCCCAGGAATTGGCATTGGGGCTGAGAATTGCATCCGGGGGTCTTGAGGTCACCTCAGAAGTGAGGCCGACGTCCAATGGATGATGGCCATGGAATGAAAATGCATATTCTGCGAAGGTGGCGAGGTGGCGACGGTGGACTGAGTCTGAAGATGGGAGGAAGAACAAGTGGAAGGCGAATCAGAAGGCGAGACCAAGGGTCGACGGGGCTTCCAAGGAGATCCCCTCCTTGGTCTTCCCCTTGGCCACGTCGTCATGTTCTCAGGGGGACTGGATGGGACGATAGCAATCCAAAGGTGCAAGAGAGTGGTCGGGACGACAACAGTATAGAGGGGACGAGCCAAGTCCAGCCTGCGCTACAAAGGGAGGAGCCCTGTAGACCGCATACAAGGATTGATAACCAAAACGACGAGCCAAGCCATTTGAAAGTAGTGCAAAGGTGAAATGGGTTGCGTTAATGCTCCCTTACCACAACTTAAATGTCATTTAAACTCCCAGGAGGGCGGCAGCCTGCGACACGAGCCCATTACATGGCTCCGTGTCGCATCGAGCTGTGCCTGCACCCGTCCTTTGCCACGAGGATCCCACTAACACCCCATCCGGGGAGTGTCTACATAAACCTTTAGGATATGTAAGATAATGAGATTTTACGCAAATTCAAACTCTAAAATAAGTTGTTCTACATAAAAAGAAATTCCAAATATAGAATTGAAGCCTTCATAGAATTCACAATTACAAGTGAGATAAAGGATGAGAATGATGAAGGAGATATGAGGAATGAACATCTCAAGAAAGGTGTCCCAAAGAAATCCATTACTTTAGAAAAATTATCTAAACAATTAAAGTAATTTAATAACTATGACTATAAAGTAATTACATTTAAAATTAGTAATTTGTTCTTTTTAAAAATTTTAATGTTAACATTCAAGTCCCATAAAATATTCCTTAGATGTCTTTATATTCAAATTCAAAATAAATACATAGAAATGTACAATTTAGAGAAATGAAGAGAAAGCTAATAAAAATGGTTCCATTAATTCCTAATTATCACAAGTGTGAATATGTACCACATTTATGACCTATGTCTGCATGGAAGACATATATACCACATCTTTATGTGAACATGTAATATGAATCAATAGATCATGTTTACAAAAGTCTCTAGGATAACGAAAGGAATAAAATTTCACACAAATTCAAATCCGAGAGTAAATTTTCCTACACAAACAGGAAGCCCAAAACTAGTGTGGAAGTCTTCATAACACATGCAATTAGAAGAACCATAAAGGATGGGAATGAAGAATGTATATCCAAAATTTGTAATTTGTTCTTTCAAACTCTAAATATTAATATTCCAACTCTAAACAACATTCCCTTGAAGTCCTTATAGTGGAAATTTAAAAAGGAGTGTATAAGGAAGTACAATAAATTATATGGAATTTTTTGTTTTCATTAATTGATTATTATTAAATGTGTAAGCATGTACACTCATTATTACTTGTAAATCCATGCTATATCCATTTACACAAACCTAGATAGTCTTGATCTAACAAGAAGTCCAAAATTTGTTTTCTCATAAGTTTGTACCTTATAAACTTGTACGTTATACCTAGGATAAACCCATTGTAAATTGAATTGGTATGCCTAACTTTTATTTTCATTTACATGATATTAATATGTAAAGATATTATTGAACTCAATATGGACCCCTTAAATTTGGCAAATTCAAATAAATTCAAAATTATTTAAAAAAGAAAGTCAAAACTATCAATGCACATATCTAATATTTAAAAAACTAAACAAAGAGACTCAATTGAAAGAATGAAAATATAATAAAGGTGGACCAAGAGAATATATACGCTTTACACTTAGATTCAACTTATGTATCTTTCCTTTTATATTGGGAAGTAGTTTAATTTGCATAAATGTGCAACCTAAAAGAACACAAACTAAATTTCAAAATTATACTCAATAATAAGCTTAAGAATCGATTAAATAATTAATATTTATTAAGAAACATTTATAGGATGAGGTAATTCTCAAAATTATGCTCAATAACTATATAAAGAATTTATTTAATAATTGATATGGATAAGATAAATTTGCGGGGAAGTGGAGAAGCCTAATAACAGTCATACTACAATGTTGTTACTACCTCTATTCATTTTGAACTCATAGAATTCAAAATGACAACCATTGTAACTTAGCATCCCAAAAAATTAAAATAATCTAAAATGTTGAAAAGATCAACATTTCATTTTATCCAGGTGAAAGTAAATTCATTTTTAATGATGTGAAAAAATATGGTGCAATAGGTGATACACCAAGAGCCACATAGAAGGAATTTTTGTACACATTTAAGTTTTTTTAAATGAAAAGGAAAAGAGATGAAAGATATCTTGCAAAAATGTAGAATTCATTTTGTTATGAAATATAAACAACCATGAGTAAGATGGAATTGAATTGCAACGAGTGAATATGGCATTGTACTTAACAAAGAATAATCTAGTGTCATATTGTATGATTGTAGTTCAAGAACACAAATCTATATGGAACAATTATTTCTTAAGTGCATCGTATTTTTTAACACAATTTCGTAGTGTACAAGAGTCTTAAAAAAATATTATTAAAAAGAAGTAATCACCAGTGACAAAATCCTTAAGAATGATTTGATCAAATAAAACTAGGTTC
>SNQJ01S0009677.1:351622-363159 GCA_010110895.2 Picea sitchensis
GTTGGTATTTCTATAATGAGTCAACCTATTCATAGATTGATTAAGTTCAAAGTGTTTGCTAGCAAACATTTACACTAAGATTCAAGATATTTTCCAGGAATACAAAATCTATATTATTTTGTTAATGTTGGTATTACTATAATGAGTCAACCTATTCATAGATTGATTCTATTTTAGGTAATCTGTAATGGTCATTAGCCAAGCTATCAAGATTCCTTAGGTTAGTGAGTCGGGCCAAGCTATGATATACGATGAATAATATGAGTCGGACCCCATACAAATCCTCAAAAATTCATGAGATCACTATTACTCCCAATTGGATATTGGATACTCTGGCAGACATCCCAAATTGTAACACAAGGGAATCCACACGTTTTGTATTTTATAAAAAAATCATAAAAAATTCAATCTGTCTAACTTTTTAATTCAAATTTTTTGTATTTTATAAAAATTTCAAATCTTTAGGAATTCAATATATAAATCCATTTTTACATATATAATATTAGAGTGTCATAAGTTTCTTACAAAGTTTATCTTACAAAGTATCTTACAATGCCTTGTTTACCGTTAAATTTTATTAACTCTTTCATAAGTTATGTTATTTTCAATCTTTTTTCACTTGATGCTACAAAACATTGGTTGTAGGTTTTTAATAATGTGAATATAGATTATAAAATGTATTCAAAATATTTTGATCATATTAAATATCAAGGTTGTATGGTTTTAATAATGCAAGTAGGTTATAACGTTTATTCAATATTGAAGATATTGAAAGAGTCCTACACATGAAATGATGTTCTTATTAGATGAGATTCTCATATTATAAATAAAATCCATGGGATACCTTGATCTATAACACCTTGAATACCATTTCACCATTTCTCAACAAGTGAATGCATATGGTAATTTTGTTGTGTGTACAAGGAAGAATTCCCTCAATCCCTTAGACACCTTGCATTTACGAATGCCAATTTTCCCAAGGAGACAATTCCTTTGATTGTTGATGCAAGGAAAATGACATGGAATGTATTTAATCCAACCACACTACTTTGGGAATGGATGAACCTATATTGGATTTGATTCCAAAATATATGCTCCCTTAGTTATGGCCTCAAACAAAAATTTCATTCAAAAACTCAATGATTAACATGATTATGTAATTCACGCCAAGTTTTACATTTTTATGTGTTCTTCATTTCATAACAAGAGAAATAAATATTCATTGCCAAGAGTCATTTATATTTGGACTAAATTGAAAAAACACATCTTGAAACCATCTAGTGAGACCTAANTTGTGTAGGTTTGGTTTTTTTTTGAAATTCACCTAATCAACATTCACTGATTGAATTTCATTTTTTTCAATCCCTTAGACACCTTGCATTTACAAATGTCAATTTTCCCAAGGAGATAATTCCTTTGATTGTTGATGCAAGAAAAATAACATGGAATGTATTTCATCCAACCACACTACTTTGGGCATGGATGGCCAGATATTGGATTTGGTTCCCAGACATATGCTCCCTTAGTTAAGTCATCAAACAAAAATTTCATTCAAAAACTCAATGATTAACATGATTATGTAATTCACACCAAGTTATCCCTACCTTCTAGTTAACAAAAACTCTTCATAAGTATTGATATTTCATTGAATTTTGATTTAATAGTATTTTTAATGGTATATCAATGTTTTATAGAGTGGCCTCCTTCTCCATTATCAAATGATTTAGCCAAGAATTGACATCTTTATGTCAACCCCCATTAAGCCATAGGTGGCTTTGACTAGAGTTTGAAGAAATCATAGGTAGCATATTTTCTTTCATGTTAGTAGTCTCTTGTGCCTGTACATTAGGTACCTAGTTTTAGTCATTCTCTTAATGGGGAAATAACTAATTTATGAGGATATGATAGGTTGTATGATATTAATTATAAGATTATAAATTATAAACACTTTTGAATTTTTTCAGTATTTCTCTGTGATTATATAGAAATGCTACAACTCAAATCTTCAAATCCATATATAATATAACAAGATTGATGAGTGTCTCAAAAGGGGTTTATTTTTTTCCTAGAGCCAAAATTCACACGATTTACAATTGTTTTCAAGGTAAACAACAAATAAAGTCAAAACTATATCAAGCAAGGGAGTTAGGGAGTTTATAGTTAAAAAATCCCTTAGTGGAAATATGGCTCCTTTATGTAACAATTAGGTATAAATACCTTAGTGGAAATCCCTTAGTTTATAGTAAAATTAGGTCCCTTTATGTATTCCTTAGTGGAAATCCCTTAGTATATAGTAAAATTAGGTCCCTTTATGTAACTTTAGGTGACCATAAAATATTTCAGAGTTATGTATTTAGTTCAACTATCCAACAATTTGTCCTTAAATCTCTCAAGTGATCCAAATATATAATATAGCATTTTCACAATTCATATGTTATATCATATAACGTTATCACAAATATTACATTTGCTCCACCTCATCTTAATTTATATTAGGAATACGAACAACCCTCAAACCCATCCCATGTAACATGACAATAAAGGAATCATTATAAAACCTCAATGACATTTAAACAATGCTAATGAGAAGTTTAAAGAAATGGTATATAATCCATGTTCATGAAAGACCTTCACCTCGTTGTGATTAAAACATGGGTGTGTGAGGTTATGAAGATTAAACTCTTTGTTTTGGGGATTCTAATGCATTACATTATATGTGGTCTTTGTGGATCCAACCATAGGGAACTTTTAAGGAATATTAAAGAAATGTTCTAATACATTTTTTTAGTGGATCCAACCATAGGGAACTTTTAATGAATCCACTTACTTGTTGTTTTTCTGAATTGATTTTCCTTGGCGAACCCAACTTCTAATTTCAATGACTTCTTTGTGTGTGCTTTATTCATTATTATGAAAAGATTGTGGTTTTATCTTCCATCTCTTATCCATTTAGTCACCAGTCCTTGCTTGAGTAGTCGACCAGAAGCCGAATCGATGATCATCATTTAGGTGTTTAAAAACATATAGATTCAAATGCCCTGTTTTTTTGTGCATGGATGATGAGTGAATGACAAGAATTTTACCTGTTGTCTATTCCTTACCTATCTTTTAGTTGATTGATTCATGGCTGAATCTTTAGTCTTTGCATCTTCTTCTTTGATGTGCATTGTGAATGATAAACCTCTGAGTTGAATGACAGTCCCTTGGGGAACCCAACTTCTGATTTCAATGACTTCTATGTGTGAGTTTTATTGATTATTATGAAAATATTGTGGTTTTATCTTCTGTCACTTATCCCTTTAGTCATCAGTCTGTTCCTGAGAAGTCAGCCAGGATCCGAATCGATGATCATCACATCAGTGTTTAAAGACCTATAGATTCAAATGCCCTGCTTTTCTATGCATGAATGCTGAGTGAAGGATAAGAATTTGCCATGTTGTTTATAGTCCCCTTAATTATATTTGATTTGTTTGATTCATAGTTGAACGTCTAGTATTTGCATCTTCTTATTTGATGAGCATTGTGAATGATAAACCTCTGAGTTGAATGACAGTCCCTTGGCGAACCCAACTTCTAATTTCAATGACTTCTATGTGTGGGTTTTATTGATTATTATGAAAATATTGTGGTTTTATCTTGTGTCAATTATCCCTTTAGTCACCAATCTGTGCCTGAGCAGTCAGCCAAGAGTTGAATCAACGGTTGTCACTTTGGTGTTTAAATACCTATAGATTCAAATGCACTACTTTTTTGTGCATGGATGATGAGTGAAGGATAATAATTTGCCATGATGTCTATGGACCCCTTACTTATCTTTGAGTTGATTGATTCATGGTTGAATGTCTAGTCTTTGTGCCTTCTAATGAGCGAGTACCTCTGTGGCTTGATTGATTAAAACTTCGATTTATCACTGTGTTTTTAATTGCTTGAACTTGGGTATATCTCTTCGTTTTTATTGATAAACTCTTCATGGTGCATAGATATTGACGAGATATGTTGACACATGATTCTCCAAACATTCCTCGCAAACGCTCTAGGTTATGCCAAGAAAGAAGAATAAGAAATCCTTCTTTGGCTGAGACTCCGAGTGAGAAACAACAATCTCGTCATAGGAGATTTTCAAATGAGTTTGTGAATAGATCAACTGTAGAACCTACTCAAGAAAGTGCTATGGATGCAACCTTCTTAGATAGGTTGCACATCAATACTTCTACACATGAAAATGTAGGGAATACCTCTAGAAAATAGGATATTTCTGGTAATTTTCTTTGATTTTATTTATTTTTGTTGTATTTAAATTTATGTGAGGTTAAATCTTGAAGTTACTTTCAAATGTGTGTGTAGACAATCAATTTAGAGCAAGGGATGAAAATTAAAGAGAGAGTGGCTGTCATGAAGATTCAAATATCAGTGCAAAGGGTGAAGGTGGATTTAGGAGGTCACGTTATCAAGAAACAAAAGATTACATGCCTACATCCACCTATCCTTCAGATGTTGGTGATGAACTTCCTTGAGAAGGGAATACTGAAGCAATGATGCTTGAGTGATGCTCAAGTGTTAAAAAGAGGTTGAAAAATGATTTGGTGGTCTTGAAACTCCCTAAGGAGAGCAAACAAAGCTTGCAAATTGTTTTGCCTTCATTGGAAAACTTTATGGATGCATATAAGAATATGGGGCCAACCACTGATAGTTTTTTCGATCTAATAAGGCGACAAAATTCATAGGTTATGGGTCCTGATAAATGGGAGGTAGTAAAAAAGAAAGTTTAAAAAGAAGATGTTATTTCCATGTTCAATTTCAAAGAGGGCCCAAAGCGGAAGATGTTGAAGGTGCAATATTTTAAGCACCCTGATTTTGCACGACATATGTATAACAATTTTTTGGCGGCATATGGGAAATTTTCGTGGAACGATGAGGTTCGACACTATTTTGCAAAACACTTTTTTGCATATTTTTTCTTACACATGCACCTTGATTATACTAGTCTACCAACCAAATATTATTGGATTGGTAAAGAAGGTACATATGATCGCAAAGATTCATATTGAAGTGCGGCATTGTCGAGGCCTCCACAAGCTTTAGTACCTCACCCAACAGGGGCATTTGCTTCGCTTTCAGAGTTGCAGGCTACATCAGAGTTTGGAAAAGAGGCCAGGAATGCAATCAGAGAAAATTTGAAAGCTATTTTTTATGGTGTTTATGTTGGCATGAACTGTCAGTGAGCAAAATCATTCTCAATCCACATTTGTTTATAAAATAGATGCAGAGTTAGATACAATGTCAGCAGAAGATGTTTTGGAATATGCAAAATTTTACCGAGATGGTTGGAAGAAGGTCATTTAGAATGATGACCCGAACCGCAGATTGGTATGTGTTCTATTTAGAAAAATTTTGACGCATTTTATGATAGTTTACTTCTAGTTCTAGATTTAGATATCATTGTATCTATAGAAATAATCGAGTTCTTCTTGCCATTAATTATAGTTTGGAGATATGTTAAATAAATCTCTAGTAGGTAGGGGACTTGATTCGATAAGTTTAAATTTGGATGGGTTGAATCAGATATGTGTTTTCTAATAGTTGTTCAATCTCCACTCTTTTGAATAAGAGGTCAACAACATTTATAATATTGTATAATTGTGAACACATTGAATCCTAGATTTAGTTCTTAGTTATGTTGTTCACAGATCCTTATTCCATCTCCTACTACTTGGGCAGACTTGTCTCAATTCTCATTGGGAGAGTTTGAAGAGAGTGGGAGTTCACAGGTATCATTTAATGTCTTAAAATCATTTAAATTTAATATGTTATAATCATTTAAATATAATTTTTCAAAATTTCATATTTGAAATGTGTTATATAGGCTAATGTGGAGAAGAGAGTACCTGAGAGTGTGCTTGGGAGGGAGATTGGGATTGAGGAAGCAGAGGAAGCACCCATATTAGGGAAGGATGTGTCCATTTAGGATTATTCATAAATGTATGTTCTTGATTTCTATCAAATTTTTGTTTTCTCAAATTTTTATTTTAGCCTTTCCTATTCAACGCTTTGATCAATTATTTTGAAATATATAGAACCTCTAGATAAGTTTATCGTTGTCTTAAATGATGTACATTCAAACTTATTTAAGGTTAGATCATAATGAAGACCTAATTTTGAACTTGAACATGTTTGAATATTTGAGAACAAACTCTATCCCACATCCGAAAAGAGAAAGTTTCTAAATTTTCCTCGATTGCATTCCTTGCTTTCATGTCCAAGAATGGTCTAGTATGGTCAAATTTTTGTTTTCTACATACAACGAAGTGAATTCCTTCTTGTCAGGGTATTGTAAAACTATTAACTAAATTGGTTACTAATCACAAAAACCAACATTCAATTAGATTTACAAATAAGTTCATACATATTGTATATGTGAGCTAACTCACATAATTTCAAAGAGAATTTCATTATATCTAATATGAATACATTCCATTTAAATGGTTTTTTAAGAATGGGTTAATATATATGTGTAGATTTGTGTTTTCTTCATGTACATGCAATATTAGATGAGAACATCTATTCCACCGAAGAAAGAGGAGATAAGTATTTTCTGGAAGAATGGTTTTTAAAATGAAGATTTTTGAACTTTTTTGGATATTAAGTAGTTTTTTGGAAGAATGACTTAATATGTAGATTTATGAGTCCTTTAGTTTGAAAGGGCATCATGGAATTTGATTATATGACCACTGCAGAAGAAGAAGAGAGAAGTATTTAACTAATGAGGAGATTAGTATTTTATTGTTGTGTAAATATGATCAAATAACATCACATGGGATGAGAATTTCTGAAGGATTTGAGACTTTATCCACAAGGAGAATTTCACCTAAAGGATTTTGGACTTTATCCACAAGGAGTTAAGTATTTCTTTGGAAGAATGACTTAATATGGAGATTTGCAAATTTTCTTCATACACATTTCTATATTTATTTTCAGATTATTATCTAACTCTAACTCATAATTTGTTTTACCAAGAACACAATAACATCACCTTGGATGAGAATTTCACCTGAAGGATTTGGGACATTATCCACAAAGAAAATTTCACCTGAAGGATTTGAGACCTTATCCACAAGGAGAATTTCACCTGAAGGATTTGGGACCTTATCCACAAAGAGAATTTCACCTAAAGGATTTGAGAATTTATCCACAAGGAGATAAATATTTCATTGGAAGAATGACTTAATATAGAGAGTTGTGAGCTTTCTTCATACATAGTTCTATATTTATTTTCAGATTATTATCTAACTCTAATTCAAATTTTGTTTTATCAAGAACATAATTTTTCTCTTTAAATTTTTTTAAGATTCTAGATAAGATTTACAAATTGTTTAAATCATATACTCTTAATTGGAGAGTAACTAGATCTTAAATGTCTTTAACTGTGGTCGTTTATGTTATTATTTATTATTGTTTATTTAATATTTAGTTACAGTATATATGTTAATATGTGTTATTTGTTTTTTTATTATGTTTTTTATTTTTACAGATGTCTAAATTATATTTGGTGGAAAATATGTTTACAATATATTTTGTGGGAAAGAGTATGCTGGAGGATGACACTTAACTCTTTTGGTATGTATGTCAATTTTGTTTTAATCACAATTTTTGAATTCTTTATTATTTCGCATGTTTGTATTGTAAATTTTCATTTTTTGAATTTTGTTTTTTTTTGCAGATTTGAATTTCATGTATGAAGTGATCTATTTTAAAGAGATGACTTAGAGTCCAGAATTTTGGATTTAAATGTCTTATTTTTTGTTATCATCCTAAAATGGACGTGGAACTTATGTATTTCATAATTTTGGAATTCAAAATAGCAATTATTGTCTCATATTTGATTTCTCAAAGTTGATGGAAAAAAAGTGGCAAAGTTAACTAGTAATGAACTAATGCTTTGTATATTCTCCTTTTTACAATGTATTAACTTAAACATCAAACTCTTAAATATTTTTTTTCTATGTATTAATTTAAATGTTTCATTTTATGTTCACTGTGTACTGTCAAAAATATGATTCTATTGTCAAAAAGTGACAAAGTTAACTAGTAATGAACTGATGTTTTGTATATTCTCCTTTTTATAATGCATTAAATTAAGCATCAAAATCTTAAATACTTTTCTATGTATTAATTTAAATGTTTCATTTTATGTTCACTGTGTACTGTCAAAAATATGATTCTATTATCAAAAAGTGGCAAAGTTAACTAGTAATGAAATAATGTTTTGTGTATTCTCCTTTTTACAATGCATTAAATTAAGTATCAAACTCTCAAATACTTTTCTGCTATGTATTAATGTGAATGTTTCATTTTGTGTTCACTGTGTACTGTAAAAAAATATGATTCTATTGTCAAAAAGTGGCAAAGTTAACTAGTAATGAACTAATGTTGTGTATATATTCTTCTTTTTACAATGCATTAAATTAAGCATCAAACTCTTAAATACTTTTCTTAATTTAAATGTTTCATTCTATGCTCATTGTGGACTATCAAAAATATGATTCTATTGACATATCATCAAATAATTTTGGCAGAATAGTTTTAGTAGATTCTAGTTACTAATGAAAAAATAAAATTCTATTTTTTTTAGTAGATTAACAGATTTTAGCATATTCTATTTTATTTTTTTCTAGTTACTAATGATTCTATTGGTTACATAGATGCATTTAACCAATAAAAAAAATTAAAGGAAAAACTATTTAGGAAAGAAATGCACATGGGATTTGTTAAATAAATTGGTTTACATAGATGCACTTAACTAATAAAAAAAGTAAAGGAAAGATAAACATATGAGATCATAGATGAAAACTCATAGAATGTGTTGATGTTTAAATATATTTAAGAATATGCAAACTCAATAGATGGACAAGAAGAAAATGAACTGTCAAACACACAAGATTGTACCATTGCATATCTATTTAAGAATATATGATAGTAAACAACATGTTAAACCATGCAAAACTTATTTGAGAATATATTATGGTAGTAGAAAACACTTTAAACCATGCAAAGCCTATGCTGGTATGAACTACACTAAAATAAAGAAATTTTCATGATCTACCAATTTACTTTTAGAAAACTTGTGTTTGATTTTGGAAGAAGGTAACCAATGTGGAATTCAAGGGAGGAGGTATGCATTCAAGCATTGTATTTTAGACATGCCAAGGAACAACACATACCCCTTGTAGAACTCAGATAACATGTTTGAAAGAGAATTACATTAGGAAAATGATTTGAAGGCTATGGTTTAATACTATTCACATAAACCCACATTTTTGTAAGGGTCTTCACTTGACTTTAGACAAAGTTGTATTAATTTCCTTAACTTTGTTACAGCACTTGACTTTAGGCAAGGTTTTATTAATTTCCTTAACTTTGTTAGAGAAGAGATCTATTAATTACAATTTAATTATAATGATTAACACTTCTAAATAAGTTTACATGAAAATCAATTTAATTACTAAAATGAAGATTCTAAATAATTTCAAATTTTAAATGTATTTATAAACTTAACAATTAGAATGGAGATATTAGTATATATGTGATATTATTAATAAGTTGTTATTACAACTAGTGGGAGAGATGTTTAAATTGTTTTTAGTTGTTAGTTCATATTAATTTAAAAAGTTAAAAAAACAATTACCACTTAAAGAAGCCAATGCTCTCAAATCAAGGATAAAAGAGATGTTCAACTCTTCTTTGATTGCTGCAATAGTAATAAAAATAAAATTCTCAAGATAGAAGAGATATCCAAATTAATTATAGGTAATGTTTATACAATAAAATCTTGAGATAGAAGAGATGTTTTTAACTTTTCTTTAATTTTGAGAACAATAATTAAAAAAAATATTCCAAATAAAAAAGATGTTTAATTCAACTTTAATTTATATAATGCTCGTAAAATAAAATAAAAAACGGAATGAGTTAAAATTTGAAACAAGATATTATTACAATAGAAAATATAAAATATGTTTAACTTTTTTTAAAATTAATGCAATATTATTAAAATAAAATGGAAAATAATACTATTAAAAAAAGTAAGTGTTCAATGGAAATGGTGTTCAACAATTTTTTAGTTTAAAATAAAATGCTCATACAAGAGGTATACAACTCAATTTTTATTGGTGTAATGCTCATAAAATTATTTTGATTGGTGTAATGGTTGAAAAACACAGATAAAATATGGTTGAACCATATTTTATCTGTGATTTTAAAGAATGATCTGGAATTATTTATACATGCCCCTTTTATAAATATCCTATTTGGAAATATGTTTGAAGATAGTCAAAACAAGTCATCAAAATTTGGAATGCACTTTCAATGAAAAATAAAAAATTCTGGAATGTAAATGTGCCACTTGTTTAAAAACACCATAATGATATTCCATATTCAATTATTCGTTCATGATCGACTTTGAAAATTTTTCATTTTCTAACTTTTTTTTTTATTGAACTTATATTAACTTTATGCGCGTTGCACATACCAAATGAATATATTGAAAACTTGTGACATCTGACTGGTAGTCTTGAAAGTGAACATGAGTATTGATTTGATGGGTTTCTTGAGAAAATATGTTTTCAATACAATGGATCCTCTTTCATATTTAAAACCGTTATTATCAAAATCTTCTAATAGCCTCATCTTTTGTTCTGTGCGTCGCATCAAATAATATTTCATGTTTTTAGTGTTGTTTATAGGTGCAACCATAGAAAAAAAATCTCCTGCAAATAATTGGATATATTGGACAACAAATATTTCGTGTTAGATTATCATACAAGTACATCTACAAGTTACTTGAAAAAAATTAAACATAAAAATTACATTCTCTAACAAGATCATAAACTCTATCACCATCAACTGACACTATAGTTTCATTTGATTCCATCTCCTCTGAGCTTCCAAGTGGCATTTTTCCTTTTACATTAAGTTCAGTATGTCTCCAAAATTTAACATATCCTCCATTTTCATTCTCACAAATATCTAGGGATTTTGTGTCCTCTATGCAAACTGAACAAAATCAAGAGTCATTTCTTCTATCAAATGCAAACCCATTTTGAAAACATTTTGTTTTAACTGAATGTATTTTTCGTGTCCCAGGTATTGTATTTGCGTCATATGGGATTGATCTTTTTACATATTCGATTCCAACATACCAAAATAACCTGCACAAGACAAGAACTTGTTAAGTTGAAATCTCTCAAGAAAATGATTGAAGATTGAATATAACTTTGAACACGTTCAAATTTATATATCCTGTGTACATACATGTAACATTTATATATAGACACACCTGTGCACATCCCTTGACGGATTATATTCATGGCTTAGCGCCATTTTGCACCATTCAACAACTTATTCAGCGGATTCAAATCGATCGGCATGAGGGTTCAACTGATACCTTCAAAGTGCTTGTTCGTGCTCTCCTTTTCCATGACCAGTCTCAAAAAAATTCCAACAATGTATAACGTTTACTTTTTTATGAAGACGACATAACCAAT
>SNQJ01S0009677.1:400413-421599 GCA_010110895.2 Picea sitchensis
ATGTGTAGGACCATGTGGGCCTCGAGACATGATCTCCTAGTTATCCCTAGATATCGGGGATAACAAGACCGAAAGGGTGAATAGATTTTTGGAAGATATGTTGAGGATGCATGTTATGCATCAACCCAAGCAATAGGAAGAATATCTACCCATGTTAGAGTTTTCCTATAACAATGGTTATCCAGACTCATTGAAGAGAGTCCATCTAAGGTTATGTATGTTAGAAAGTGTAGAGTTCCAATCAGTTGGGAAAATACAATGGACAAGATCACACTTGGACCCAAATAGATGAAGGAAATTGAACATATGATGACCAAGATAAGGTAGAATTTGAAAGAAAATATGGATAGGAAAAAGAGCTATGCATATAGCAAGAGGAATCATAAAGAGTTCAAGGTGGGAGATCATGTGTATCTCAGGGTGAAACCCAGGAGGAGATCCCTAAGGATGGGTACATGTGCTAAGTTATCACCCAACTATTGTGGATTGTTTAAAGTCATGGAGAGAGTGAGACCAATAACTTTTAGGCTTTCCTTTCCACCTACTATTAAAGATCATAAGGTGTTCCATGTGTCTTTATTAAAGAAATGTGTTCAAATCATGTAATTGATTGGACTATGATACAAGTGGAACAAGAGGAAAAATTTCATCCTGAGCCTAAATTCATCCTAGATAGGAGAGAAACATTTCTTTGGAACCGATCCATCGTGGAATTCAAGGTGTAATGGAAGCACATTAGAGCAGATGAGGCCACCTGGGCACTAAAATATGCCATGAGAGTGGCATACCCATTTTTGTTTTTGTATAACTTGTATATATATATATATATATATATATATATGTAGTTCTAAACACCAAGAATGGTGTTTCTTTAAGGGGTAGGGGAATGTAGCACCATGTTTTCCCTCGTGGCTATAATTATGCTAAGACTTCATGTAATGTGATTACAAATCATGTAATTATGTTAATAATTAATAGAAAACTCCAGTCAATTGACTGAGAGGATAGCAATTTGATTACTAGACATGACATCACAAGTGGGATTGGTGAAGTGGACCGGTGAGGTGGAATGGAGAAATTTCAATGAAGAAAATAGAAATTTTTCTCAACATTCCAACCTACACCTGAAAACATTTAATACATCACCTTCCAATGTACTCATCTATTCTTAGAACCACATGATCAATTATGGAGAGTAGGATTGGTGGTTGAAGAAGTTATAAATGATGGAAGGCTTGGTGTTTTGAAGAAGCAAAGAGTCAATTGAAACCTGATAGAAGGACATGCCTGATTCACCCCTTGGAATTCAATTCCCTGGTTGGAGGTCTTTCATCTAGTAGCAACCACATGAATCTAGATGAATGAGTGGAAGAAGAGACCAAAGGTGAGAAAAATCACATAAATATGAGTAGACAAGTAGAGAGGGAGAGAAAAAAATAGAAAGGAGAAGATGAGAAGGGTGTGAGAACTAATGTGTAAGTACCGAACAAACAAATTCTCACATAGACCAGAGAGAATAACATGAGTTGCAGACTCAGAAACAGATGGTGAGGTGAGAGAAAGAGAATCACATGCATAGTTATGAAAAATAGAACAATTTGGAATTTTTCCTTGAGGTAAATGGGAAGATTTCCCAAGAAATTGATGGCCACCCTAGAACAAAGAATACCCAGATCTAGACTGGAGAAATAAAGAGTCGTGGCTTAATGCTTACTGGAAATAAACTGACACTGGTAACAGGAGGTCACCAAGAGATGGTATAGCAGAGAAGAAAATCCCTTGTGCACATGAAATCCAATTGGGAAGGTGCCTGATAAACTCATGGAGGTCCTGAGTTCAATGGGAAGAGGGAGACTTATGTTGTTTCTAGTGGAGTGAAGGAGAGTAACCTTCTCAAACCATTTTGGACCTGTAAACTAGTTGAATTAGTCTGCTTGTGGTATCATGGATTTGCATGTGGGTGGCATGATTTAGAAAGGAATACTGTAACATAGCCTATGGTTGGGAGGAAAGACTTCTTCTCTCAGTGAGTTGGTTGGTTTAACATTTCACTTAACATATATGTGTTTTAGCCTACTATGTATGATTTATGTTTAGTGATGAAGGTGTATTTCTTGATGTTTAAATGAGAAATGTGATTGAATGAAAGAATGGTTGAATTCTCAAGTAAAATGGATTATGTATGATTTTTTTCATTAATAAGTAAGGTTAATGTGAATGATTAAATGATTTTTGATGATAATTAGCATAACTTTGGGTAGTGGCAAGTCCTCTAATGGAAACCTTTCATGATGTAAAAATTCAACGAGTTTTAGGTAAGAATTCCTTAGTCAATATCATAGCAAATTCCAGAGCTCAATAAATCATGTTAGAACCTTAGAGAATAATCTTGAAGGATCCCTGACTGGTTAAGTCTTGAATCTGACTATCATTCTAAAGAGAACTCGTGTTTTAAGTGGGAGTGACTCACAATCATTGATTCGATGTAGTGAGCTGATCTCAACCATTCATAAGAAGGTGAGGCCATCAGAATTACCAAGTGCATTGTTGTAAAGGGACTCTGATGGAATGTGACTCTGATTCAATGAGAAATGTTGATCTATCGGAGGGTGGGATGATGAATCCTATACTGTCGACAATCAGTGTGAGAGTGTAAGTTTGTTGGAAGATGGATGGTGAGAGACCTAGGTTATGGTCTCAAGGAGGGTTCGACGACAGGGGAGTTTGAGGACTGTAGATCTATCTGAATGCATCCTAAAGGAGTGCAACCATTATGTCTAGAATGATTGGTGCTAAGGAAGAAGGCCTAGGTGTTGTTAATTATCGAACAATTATGAGACCTCGAGAGAATCTTGGCCATTGGATGTAGCTTGGAAAGGACTGCTAGATTTGTCAGAATGGGTCGTTGGAAAATGTCGGTCGTAGTTTTCTACAATACTCGGAGTAAGTGTGCTCTAATAGAGAGGGACTTTGAGAGGAATCCTCAACTGTAGGCTTGAGGAAGGGCATAGGGGATAATTTCATCTGTATATCCTTTGTGGGTCCCACTTTTTCCTACAAGCAAAGGGAAATGAGATAGAAGATATCCATCGAGTAGGTAGCGGTACCAATGCGATTGGAGTCATTTATTTATACTTCAGAAGATCGTTGAATATGTCAGAATAACCGATCGAAGAGGTGTTGTTGGACTGAGATTCAGATCTTGTGATCTACAATTTCGATGGGAGTGAGTCTAAATCATTTATGATTGTAGATTCGATGGAAAGAGGTAGTTCCAACCGTCCAATTTCAAGAGTTCAGGTCCCTAGTTGCTGCTGAAAACCCTCCAAGGGAAATTCGTTGATAGTTGAGGTTGGACGAGAAGACTAGATGGAGTAAATTTTTTTAAGAGGAAGTTCTCATGTGTAATGTGACGAAAATGAATTTCAGAGGCTCAGATCCGAGTCCTTAACATGAGAGAAAGAAGAAAAAATGAACACCCCACCATCCTAGCTGAAATTAGGGGGTCAGGTGTGTTACAATATGTACCCAAGGCGAGCTGTTTACTTTCTTAATAATTGCTAGGTTCAATTATTCTACGACGAGCCCTAAATCTCAAGAATTTCATTTACGATTTCCATGGACTTGGACGAATATTCTGAGAAAACGATTGTGAGAGATTGTCATGGGCGATTACGTTGTGTTACCATTCCATCCACAGAGTTGTTCCTTCATCTTGAACCCTAATATACCTAAATAAAAATGTTCGTGCAAATGCGTAAATCACCTTCGTTGAATTCGATCATGAAAAATAGCTTAAATAAGCTTAGTTGTGTGTGATCGTGCAAAATAGCTTTTCACCCATGGAAATACATCGTGTAAGTGTAACTTCTTTGTAAACCTTAGTAATTATTTTGTGTAAGTGAAACTTCCTTGTAAACCTTAATAGTTGTTTTATTTTACTACTCTGAATAAGGCAAGGTAGGAATTTAAAAACTAAAAGTTAAATTTAACGGTTTTCACAATTTCTTTACCCATTTCAAGATTTTTAACAAAGAATGTTGATAGTTTTCACAACTTAATTCCCTGATTTCATAGTTTTAATAATGTGGACAATCATAAAAAAAAACCATCAAGTATTTGATGAACAAATCGGCGCCATGACATGTCATGTTTATTTCCAAACCCTAAAATATTTCTTTTCAAACCCTAAAATGTTAAACATTTGTTAAATATTAACTATTTATATGAATTCCTTGTGGTTGATGCAATGCATGATTAAATAAGTTACCTTCGCACCACCTCTTTAAAAATATCATTTATCAGATTGGTCTTTCCCTTGTATTAACTATTCATATGAATTTCTTGTGGTTGATGCAACGCATGATTAGATAAGTTACCTTGGCACCACCTCTTTAAAAATATCATTTATTAGATTGTTCTTCCCCTTTTATTCCAACCAGTTGTTTTATTGTGGTACGGTCCCAAACATCTTAAGAAATGCCCAAACTTCTTCCTACATTTCTTAAGATGTTTGAGATCCTCCCACATAAAATGGAAATAAAAAATATTTTTAAAGAGGTGGTGCTTTGCAATAATGTAACTTATTTCATATTCAATCACCGTAAAGAGTTAATATAAACAATTTCTATTTAATTTTTGTTTAACATGTTTAAGGTTTGAAAAGAAACCAGGTATGTTAATAAATATATTGTTTGTTTTAAGTTTTTAAAAGATACATGGTATGTTAATATATATGTTGAGGTTATAGATGATTTTTGGAGATAAATTTAACAAATGGATTTATTTTCTATGATTTCTAAATTTTATAGAACATAATTATTTCACTTTAAAAATTGTTAAAATCTTATAAAAATTATATTAAAATTTTAGAAATTTGAATATTTTTACAAACATTTTACATTTTGTATATTAAAGACTAATAAAACTAATGAAGGTTTTTACCTTTTAATATAAATTTCTATCATTAAAATTATCTCTGGTTGAGATAAGATAACTAGAAGAGGAAGTGGAAATGTAAGTTAAAAATACAATTATGAAAAAAATATACTTGAACTTTGAATAAATAGAAGAGAAATTGAAAAAATATACTTGAGATTTGAAAAGGAAAAAAGTAATATGATAAAATAAAAAAGATTAACAAATTGTTTAAGCATATAATGCATCTCCCAAGAATTATTGAGATTTAGATATGAAAAATAAAAATAATATTGTACATTAAAAAATATTAGCAAATTGTTTAGGCATGTTAGTATATTTTAGAAAATATTAGTATGTGTAGAAAGACATTATAGAAAATATTAATATGTGTAGAAAGACATTAAGAATGCTATGATATCTTAGAAAATTTAGATAGTAAATAACCTTAAATTTTAGTGAAATACACTTTGTGTATTCAATCCTTTAGATGTTGAGTTTCCATTTATTGTAATTAATAATTTTAAAGTGAAATGTAGCATATTTGATTTAATTTTAATTTTCAAATTTGAGTTTCTATCTATCTATAGAGAGGATACGATTTGATATTAAATATAGAATTACAAGTTAAGTAACATGAAGAATAATAAGCCTCCTATCATTTATTTATAAAATAGTGAAAATAATTTAAGGATTAAATTTAAGTGAATTAGAAATGCAATTTGTTTTCTAAATTATTAGGGAATAGTAGACTAGGGCATCCTCTAAGATATGAACAATGTTAAAAATGTTGTGATGACTAAGTTAAAAAAAAATATAGAGTAATAATTAAGAAATCATTAACCCCTTAAAAGAATACAACTCTCTTTTTATTGTTTTCAAATGAAAAAAGAAAATAAATATTGTGAAAATAAGAATAAAATACTCTCTATTTCATAGTGCAAGTCACATTGAAAAACACCTAAAACTACAAATGAAAAACAGTTTCCCTTTGAGTGTGTATCTTAGAAAGACATCAAAAATGTTTTCTCTTTGAGTGTGTATCTTATAAAGACATTAAATTTAATTTTCAAAACATTTATAATGAAAATAAATTCAACAGGCCTCGAGGGTTAGCTCAATTGTTCTAGAGTCATATGTGAATTTATCATGTTTGTTGTTGGTCACAGGTTGTATCTCTTGAATTTTTCATGCTTGTTAGCTTAATTTTTCGAGCCAGATCCAAAATAAAAAAAAAATCAACAACTTCTTAACCTGTAATAATCACTATAATTGTTTTTCAAGATATTCTATAATTAAGAAAAGATACATGAGAGTAATTAATTTATAGGTATCACAACACAATTTCTCCTTAAATTTATACATAATAATGTTTTTAATATTATCATTATTTTGCAAGAATGACTTCTCAATACCTCAATGATTTATTCTTTTTGCCTATATTTTGAAGAAATATGAGGAAATATCTTATCTTTCATGTTGTTTTTATTTCTCTTGTACATTAAGTACCTAGACATAGCCATGCTCTTAATGGGGGAAAGGCTCAATTTTATCACGGAAAGGGTGTATTGCATTTAATTTTAAGATTGTAAGAATAAAATGCTTTTGGATTTGTTTTATCTTTATCTATGATTCTCTAGTGATGTTGTAGCCCTAAAATTCACAACAATATAAGATAATAGGAATGATTAGAGTCTCAAAGAGGAGTTTCTTCTTATCCCAAATCAAAAGGTCTATTGATTCACAATCATTTTCAATACCATAATAAGCCTTCCACCTTATATTTATCCTCTTCTCAATGTTATAGTTCTAGTTGAAGTTATGATGAACATTGATCATGAGATATTTGAATGAAGTCACTTCTTCCAAGTTTATTGTCATATATGAAAATATCATAAGTGTTTTTTTTTTGTATTTGATTATCGTAACATTTGTTTTGTGAGTGTTGAAATTCATTCATGTACTAGAGAAAAAGACCTTGAGAATATTTAGTGTCTACCAATATCATAGGGACTCCTCACCATAAGAATAATATCATCAATATAAATAAGAAGGATGATGACTGTTATCGCATAGTTTGTAGCTAGGTCAAGTGGCTAGAAGGTAGAGGTCAAACTGGTGTAACAGGAACCTTCCCCATCTAATGTCACCTCAATAGGGAGGTTCTTTCTATTTAGGGAGGTTAACCCAGGGGAGACGTACTCGGTAACCTAGGTTTTTGAAGAGGCCAAAGTATAAAGGTCAAGGAAAAAGTTCCTCCTCACAAGTTACCACCAAGGTTATACAGTCCGTCTAATTAGCCAATAAAGAAGTGTATGCCCAAATGACAACACTTGCCCGGAACAACACAGTAGCAAAACAATATATATGTAGGCTATAATTCAGTGGGTTAGTACTTCATATAACTATCTGACAAAGAAATGTAAGCAATTAAAACAACATATATTAATGAGATCAATGTTTTATCAATATAGCAATGGAAAAGTATCAATTCATCAATGACTAATGAGATGATGAAGCCAACAATGTATCCAATCAATCTTTTACTCAATAAATGCCTTCAACCATCATATAATTGCGTATCATCAAAAGGTGTTGCATCAAGATGGAATAACCAAGTATGACGTCAACCTAGTTAGCATTAGCTAGTTGGTTAGGGTTTCAAATTTAAAAGTTTTAAGAGGTTGTTTGAGCACTATCACTTCAATGATGTGGATTTAAGATCAGTGCCTAGGGGTAGATGGAGTCAATTAAGGAGAGGATGCAAGGTTGAAGGGATAAAAGGACAAGGACAAGAGGGAAGGGTTCTAGAGTGCTGCACTGGTAGGACCCTGGAATCAAAACCCTAGGGGAAAGAGGCTCACTCTGGTGTTGCTTAAGCAAGGACTCGTTCTCTTTCCTCCTTCCTTAGGTCAAACTTGGAAAAACGGCTAGCATAGAAGACAAGTTAAAACAAGAGAATAAGGTGAGGGAAAGTGTTGCAATGGCAAGGCTCTATCACCAAACCCTAGAATATGGACGGCCCTGGGTGTAGATAACCTAGGCCTGGGATGTCACCTCCTTCTTAACCTTTGAAAATCACAGCTAGCATAAGGGGAAAAGTGAAAAGAGTGTAGCAAAGGCTAGGCTCTTTCTTCCTTCTTCAATAGCTGAATATCTCTCTTTTAGGGGACATTAAACAAGGACCTACTTGTGTGCTTATCACCTAGGGTTTTAAATCAACAAATTTATAAGTAAATGCAAGAATACAAACCTACAACCATTCAATTAAGAAGTTTTGCAAAAAATACACTTACATATCATGAGGAAATAACATTGCAAACCCTAGTTGTAAACCTTCCTTCAAGAGAAATGCCAAATATGCCAAGAAAATCCTTCAATCAACAAGTGAGCCTCACTTTAAAAGACCAAATACCCAACAAGGGCACAAAAATTAGACCTCACAAGAGAGTGAGTTGTTTGTTTTTCTAAATGAGAGAAAAACTCCACAATATATAGTGTATCATGACCTATAATTAAAATTAGGTCATTAAAAATAGCCGACAAGGCTACAAACCAAAATCATATTGTTTTTACATTAAAATATTAAATTAAAGCCCTAAATGGGCATAAGAAAGACATCAATCCCTCCTAAGGGAAACATTGTCCCTTTTTAGGGCAAAATGCAGCACAAATGACAAAATGTTGGCCCTTTTTAGGCCTCCAAGCCCTGCCACACATGCCAATTTCCCTGCCAGACTGCCACACTATCACGATGACGTCAATGGCTCCTAGGTGACATCCAATGCCATCAAAGGGAGAAGTTCCACCTGAAGTGGGTCAACCCCCCTATGCTGGGTTCAGCCAAAGTGTCCTGGATGGAACGTCTTTCTTCTTCTCAGGTGCAATAGCTCAATCAAGCATTGTCCTATCTCTGCCCCTGATGGGGTCCCAACAACCATATAATGGGCTCTTCATCCCCATGGAGGTCCGAACTAATCATCTCCCCATGTGTACCAGTCCAACTGGTACCTGTCTGTTGGGCATGGTCCTGGACATCAAAAAAAATTTCCTCCATGGGCTCATTAGTCACAGGGATCATAGCAATGTGAATCATGTTTCATCATTAAGGTTATCAAACATATGCATAAAAACCCTGATATATCATTCAATAGCTCAAAGATATTACAAAGACCTACAATACAAAGCCAAAGAAAAAGACAAAATACCCTATTGGGCTAGTATCCATAAGAAAAGTAAAGTCTCCAAGGGGTATCATCCAAGCCATGTAAAACAAGGTGATGTGGTCAAAGGATGTCCAAACATAAGGGTAGAGTGAGAGACAAGGATGCATGATATTACCTATGGGTGCCTTTGTAGAAGGCGAGTAGTACCTGTCATGGATGCAATTCTTTCCAAGCCCTTTATTGCCTTTATTATTTTCTTTTCTTTATTTGCCTTTTTCTTTTTATTTCAAGGACTAACTAGAGGACACTGCCTTGGCATGGTGACTAGACCTAACGGTGTTAGCCACAAGCACTTTCACAGAGATGATAAGGTTGGCTCGTGATGAAACACCCTTTCCCTTGGCCATGCAACCAAAGGTCACTACCCTGGCGTGGTGACCAAATAATGAAAATGTCATATTGCTAGGTACCCATGAACATGATAGGCTGGCTCGTGATGAGACCCCCTATCATCTTGGCTAGGTCTTGCTTTTGTTATTTTTCTTCGGGTCCCTCCTATTTCTTGCTAAGAGGCCTTTTCTTTCCTTCTCTAGGATCCCTGGGTGAGGCATCTCTAGGTTTCATTTTTATGGCTTTTATCTTTTACTAGCTTCTTTTACCTTCTCGGCCTTTAGCCCCTTCTTCCCACGAGATAAGGTGCATCCCCACAAACAGGTCATTTGAATTCCCAAACTAAGGGAATGGGACAGATGAGTGGGATATAAGATGTAAAAGTGATGATATGATGGGAGTGGATGATGGCTCTTCAGAAATCCCCCCGGTGGTAAACCAAAACCTATGGACATAGGCTTGCTAGGACACCCTGTCAATCCCCCCAACCATGGTCAAGTGGTTTAATGTAAGATACAAGCATTTGTCAGAAATAAAAGGAGTAAGATGCATATATCTAAAGGTGATAATGATAAAAAATGACACATACCATGATACCTGGACCAATTACCTCATGGAGCAAGAGTCTTCTCCGATACAAGACCAGGTCGAGGGTGATGGGTGTTGTTGTTACTGACAAGACAAGTCTGATGAAAAAAGAGAAGGATGGGCCCTCCAGGGATATGCTCAAGTCAATCCTGCTCTTGGTACTCCGTGTCTAGGACATGTGGGCCTCGAGACATGATCTCCTAGTTATCCCATGAAATCAAGGATAACATCTGGCTCCAACTTGGGGACATGTGCTCATTGTAGAGTGCATGAGAAACTCAACATCTCTGGCATAACCTGCAGACCTACTCAACTCTAAAAGGGCATTAGTAACAAAGGTGGGGTGGTATTTCCACCCTGCAATATATATATGTATATAACTGAAATAAAACAATCAATATGCAAGTGAGGAAGAAAACTATCATGAAATGCAAACGGTATAATACATGGAAAATGCCTACCTACCTATACTTACCTATGGAGTCAGGTCCCACCACCTTGGTGGGGTTTGAGGAGATTCCCGCTGATGGGTAATGGGCACCTTCTTCCTTCCAAAGTGGACAAGTAGTATGAGTTATCAACTGATTCCATTCCAACTTTGAAGGGTCTGAGCCATGACTGTGTGCTTCCTTTTACATTAGTTGGCTCTCCTTTCTGAGTATCCCACATCCATACCATATCTCCCTCCTTATACTTTCTTACTTTATATTTGGTCGTTCCCTGAACAACCCTAGTGTATTGCACTAAGGGAGGTGGGTGGGATTCTGTTGTAAAGACTTCTTGCTGAGATGGGAAGATTTGTATGTCATCTTCATTTTTCTTCAATATTTTCACCGTCCCAACTTATTTGTTCTTGAATTCATCTAGGATTTGTTGGTACTCTTTTTTCTTGGGCCATTTGATCTGATCAAAGTCTTCCTCTGTTGCAAAGGGCATGTCTTCTGGAGAATATTTTTGAAGAGTTTGTATCATATCTTCCTGCGTTTTATCATTTTTGGTGGGATGAACAATATCTTGCACATGGTCCCTAGTTATTAGAACATTAAGTAGATGTCCCATCGTTCCATATTTCAAAGGTAATCACAAAATGGTGAAGTCCATGTCAAGGGAACCTCCTATCATTGTGCCAAACCTCCTATATAATAACATTCCCCACACATCTGGGACATCAACCACTATAATATCAATGTGGTCTGTCTTTTTGGGGTATTCTTTTAAGTGCACTTCAACATTTTCAACCACCACGTGTGTGGGTATTGCTTTAGATTTGAAACCACACACATTCCTATCAAGCCTAGTGACCTTCAAACCCATTTGTTGCATGACTTTAAGAGACATCATGTTAGCACCAACACCTATATCTAGCATGTAGTTGTTAAGATATTTGTTGTTCATTGTTAAAGTCATGAAGAAGGGAGGGTTTTCACCATACTGGACCTTGAAATGGTCATCTTGTAACATAATAGCGGGGTCCATAGGTTCATTTGATCCCAAAAAGAAGGTATCAAAGCATTCTTTGATGGATGGGATCTTGATTGCTTCTCTTAGGGGAAGATTCACATGCATTTTTTATAATGCCCCTTCAAAGTCAAAGTTAAGGTCAACCTTACCAGTTTTGGATGTCCTAGGAAGAAGCACCTCAAGAGGTAGGGATTTTGGCTAATCAGTGGTAGGTTGTTTCAGATTCTTCCTTCTGTATACCTGAACTTCCTGTTTCTTTATCTTTTCTCATGATTCCTGGTCCAGGTTGTTTATTACTGCCATTCTTGCTACTCTGGCTACTTCCCTCATGGCTTGTTGATGTTTTATTTCTGTGATATTTATCTGAGGAAGTGCCATGAAACAATCCATATTGTTGACTTGTTGATGGCCAGCATTATAAGGGAATTCATGCTCCCAATGTGCTTCACTACACTCCAGGAACAAAGGGTTCTCATAAAAAACGTTTGTAGGGGCCAAGCTGTTTGGAACTTCATGCTCATTCGTTGGCTTGTAAAATTGGTTTCCTTTCTGGAATTTCCCTTTGAACAGAGGCCTAGGTGCTTGTATCTGGGATTTTTCAAGTCTGACAATCTGGTTCATCATTTCTTCTTGATTCTTTATGATTCCATCCATGGAGGCTTGTAATTTATTGATATTGGTGCAGAGATCTGAAATAGGCTCAGCATTGTGTACTATTTTCTTCTTGGTGTCTATTCTCCCCCTTGGGTTAGCAAAGGGCTCATTCTTAGATGAAAGGAGGTTCCCTTCTATCTTGGTGGCGAGCTCTTGGGCTTCTTGAATGGACTGGGGGTTTTTGTCTCTAAGAAGATACCCTAGTTGGCCATTGAAAGATCTGATGTAAATACGAACAAGGTAGTCATCTTTCGGGTGATGGCTTGTGGGAATTATTTGTACCAAAGTCTTGAATCTAGTGTGTAATTCTCGAATGGACTTGTTTTCATATTTAGCAAGGTTATTCAGTCAAGTGAGAAGCATATTAGGGTCTTCTTTGATACTCCATCTTTTGAGAAAGGTCTCTTCAAGTCTATCCATGGTCTTGATGCTTCCATCAGGAAGGTTGAGGTACCAATGCCTTGAGGCATCATGAAGAGTAGCGGAGATCAACTTCATGACCAAATCTTCAGCATCATCATTGATGGGGTGAAGTTGAAAGAATGCCCAAAAGTTGCTCATATTCTCCTCGGCACTAATGGCTTCAGTACCGGTAAACTTAGGCAACCACTTCTCATACTTGGGTGGCATTTTCCTAGGATATCTTGGTATGGCTGGAATGTCAAAATTCTTGAAAAGGGTAGATGACCATTGTCTTTGACTTTTGACTAGGTTCGTAGTAGCGGTCTAAGAGGTAGACATGATTCTTAAAGGAAGGCTCTTCCCAAAAAGTGATTTGACAATAGGAGAGTTCAAGAGAGGCTTCCTTCTGAAAGACAAAGGTGGATTGTTGAATATCCTTTTGGTTTGTCGAGTCGCTAGATAGTTTACTTGAAACTACCAAAGAAAAGGGGAAAAACACCCTAGTGGAGTCACTAGGTAAGCTTGTTAGAAAAAGGTCTTTGAGGCAAGGCTTACCAAAAAGATTTGTCGTTGAGGAAAATTGACTCAGTGTTCTCCGAAAACGACGCCAAAATGTTATTGCATAGTTTGTAGCTAGGTAAAGTGGCAAGAAGGTAGAGGTCAAACTGGTGTAAGAAGAACCTTCCCCACCCAATGTCACCTCAATGGGGAGGTTCTTTCTATTTAGGGAGGTTAACCCAGGGGAGATGTCCCCGGTAACCTAGGGTTTTGAAGACGCCAAAGAATAAAGGTCAAGGCAAAAGTTCCTCCTCACAGGTTACCACCAAGGTCAGGTAGTTTGGCTAATCAGCCAATAAAGAAGTGTATGCCCAAATGAGAACACCTTCCTAGAACAAGACAATATCAAAACAATATATATGCAGGCTATAATTCAATGGGTTAGTACTTCATATAACTATCTGACAAAGAAATGTAAGCAATTAAAACAACATATATTAATGAGATCAACGGTTTATCAATATAGCAATGGAAAAGTATGAAGTCATCAATGACTATTGAGATGATGCAGCTAACAATGTATCCAATCAATATTTTACTCAATACATTCCTTCAACCACCATCTAATTGCTTATCATCAAAAGGTGATGCATCAAGATGGAATAACCAAGTATGACATCAGCCTAGTTAGGGTTAGCTAGTTCGTTGGGGTTTCAAATTTAAAAGTTTTAAGAGGTTGTTTGAGCACTATCACTTCAACGTTGTGGATTTAAGATTAGTGCCTAGGGGTAGATGGAGTCAATTAAGGAGAGGACGCAAGGTTGAAGGGATAAAAGGCTAAGGACAAGAGGGAAGGGTTCTAGAGTGTTGCAATGGCAAGGCCCTAGAATCAATACCCCAGGGGAAAGAGTCTCACTACGGTGTTGATTAAGCAAGGCCTCGTGCTATTTCCTCCTTCCTTAGGTAAAACTTGGCAAAATAGCTAGCATAGAAGACAAGTTAAAACAAGAGAATGAGGTGAGTGAGAGTGTTGCAATGGAAAGGCTCCATCACCAAACCCTAGAAGATGGACGGCCCTAGATGTAGATAACCTAGGCCTGGGAGGTCACCTCCTTCTTAACCTTTGAAAATCATAGCTAGCACAAGGGGGAAAAGTCAAAAGAGTGTAGCAAAGGCTAGCCTCTTCCTTCCTTCTTCAATGGTTGAATATCTCTCTTTTAGGGGACATGAAACAAGGACCTACTTATGTGCTTGTCACCTAGGGTTTTAAATTAGCAAATTTATAAGTAAATGCAAGAATACAAACCTACAACCATTCAATTAAGATGTTTTGCAGAAAATACACTTACATATCATGATGAAATAACATTGCAAACCGTAGTTGTAAACCTTCCTTCAAGAGAAATGCCAAATATTCCAAGAAAATCCTTCCATCAACAAGTGCGCCTCACTTTAAAATACCAAATACCCAACAAGGGCTCAAAAATCAGACCTCACAAGAGAGTGAGTTGTGTGTTTTTTAAAATGAGGGAAAACTCCTCAATATATAGTGTATCATGACCTATAATTAAAATTAGGTCATTAAAAATATCCAACAAGGCTACAAAGAAAAATCATATTGTTTTTACATTAAACTGTTAAATTGAAGCCCTAAATAAGCATAATCAAGACGTCAAGCCCTCCTTAGGGAAACGTTGGCTCTTTTTAGGCCTCCAAACCCTTCCACATGTGCCAGCTACCCTGTGAGTCTGCCACACTATTAAGATGATGTCAATGGATCCTAGGTGACGTCCTAGGCCATCAAAGGGAGACGTTCCACCTGAAGTGGGTCAACCCCCCTAGGCTAGGTTCAGCTAAATTGTCCCATATGGAACATCCTTCTTCTTCTCAGGTGAAAAATATCAATCAAGCACCATCCTCTCTCTGCCCCTGATGGGGTCCCAACAACCATATGATAGGCTCTTCATCCCCATAGAGGTCTGAACTAATCATCTCCCCATGTGTACCGGTCCAACTAGTACATGTCTGTTGGGCATGGTCCCGCACATCAAAAACTTCGCCCTCCATGGGATCATTAGTCATAGGGATCATAGAAATGTGAATCACATTTCATCATTAAGGTTATCAAACATATGCATAAAAACTCTGATATATCATTCAATAGCTCAAAGATATTACAAAGACCTACAATACAAAGCCGAAGAAAAAGACAAAATACCCTATTGGGAAAGTATCCATAAGGAAAGGAAACTCTCCAAGGGGTATCATCCAAGACATGTAAAATGAGGTGATGTGGTCAAAGGATGTTCAGACATATGGGTAGAGTGAGAGATAGGGATGCATGATATTACCTATGGGTGCCTTTGTAGAAGGCAAGCTGTACCCATCATGCATGCAATTCTGTCAAATTATTTTCTAAAGTGCATGAACAAACATAGGAGATTGGTTTTATTATTGCAATACTCCTCCACAATTATCCTAGAAGCATAATAAGATGGTTGACATTGGAATGTTAACTCCAAAATTTGGATTGACATTTAGCTCTTTTTGCATGGATTTCTAGTGATACACTAATCTTCCTTTCCAGAATAATTTCATATATCTTGGATAAAAGAGGGATAATCATAATGGTCCTATAATTAGAGGGATTTTATTTATCCCTTCTTTGAAAAATAGAAAAAAGGAGACTTTGAATATAAGGTTTAAAGAATCTTTGCTTAATGTTGAATTGAAGAGCTTGTGAATTTAAGGGGTAAGGATAGGGCCTCCAATTTTTAGGATTTCTACTTGGTAGTGTTAGATGTACTTAAAATTCCATTTTGTGAGCCGCTTAACCCCAAACTATGTCTTCAAAAGAAAAAATGTATTCCTCTATAAAAAGGGTTTGAATGTTGTCTGTGATATTAGGGGATTCATAAATCTTTTTATGGTAGGAATTCCAGACTCTCAAAGGAATATATATATATATACATATATATATACACACATACTTTTATGAGTTAGGATTTTTCTCCTATATTAGAGATGTGTAAATGCTTCTCTAGATTTCTATTTATATGGTACTTTTTTTTACCTATTTATATTGTTGGATTTTAGGGAGTTATTAGAATCATAATTAATGGATTTTCTAGAAATATTAGACTATTTATCATAGAAGGGTTACATTCTATTTTCTTTTTTACCCAACAACTAAATAAAAAACGTTTTAATGGAGGAAGAAAGGGTTATTGAAAAATTGTGATAGATGTCTTCAATATTTGTTTCTTAATTGATAGAAGATTTAATTCATTATTTAAATCTTTAGAAAAACATCATCTTTAATTTTTTCAAATATCAAATGATTTTGGGTATCAAAATTGTCTTCTTTGAGGATTTTGTTTATGAAAAATTTTAGAGTTAGGGTTAAATTTCTATGATTCGAGTTAGCCTCATGGTTTTTTAAGATGTCAAAATTTTCTATTTGGGTGTAATTGGGGATGCCGGATATCACATAACCTATCATACTACTACCAAGCCCATGAATACAAGTCATCTGGTTGGATTTTTACCACTTCAATAGACCATTGTAAATTATTATATCTTGAGAATTGCATAGCTTGATCAACTCAAACCCAAACAAATTTTTGACCATGTCTTTTAAGTTTATGTTGTATCTACAAGCTAAAACAAGGTCCTCATATAGCCATAAATGATTAGGGTTGGAATAATTTCTTAATACAATATCTTGATTATATTCTATTCTAACATTGAAGTCTCTTACCAAGAAGATACTACCTTCATTTTTCATCCTATGAATATATTATTTTAAGCCAATATTGTAAGGAAAATTTAAATCTAGATTATTTTTTCTTATAAAAGGTAGAATTAATAGACACAAAATAACTTATTTCTATATAAATATTTTTAGCATTAATATTTGAAATCTCCATCCACATATGTTGATTGAAAGGGTCTTTTTTTAATTGGTCAGGACCCTAACCTTCTTGGCATTGGGATTAACCTTTTTTTTTTTTTTTTTTTTAATTGGTCCAGACCTTCTTGGCATTGGGATTAACCTTTGGCTTGAGAAACCGCGACTCAGGGGCATCTAAGCCATCAAAATCACCTAGGGATCGCACCCGGCCTGAGCCACACCAACCCTTAACATGGTTGGATTTTTTGTTCCTGCAAGTTTCAAACCGGTGACTTTTCAACGCGGAGTGGCTTAACAACACACTCCGTCACCAACTATCCTACACCTCGAGGACTATTGAAAGGGTCTTTCTTGAGAACCCTAATATAAGGAATTTTCTTCTTCTTTATGTAACAAGAAATACCTTAAAACCCTATGTGGTAGGATCTCTTGTTACATACCAACCACAAGACAAATCCTTCTATGTTAGAGACCTTGGATTCTTTGTTATCCCATTTCAACAAGCAACATAATATCAATTTCACACAAGATCCAACTTAACATGGGACCTTTTCTCCATAGAAAGCCCTAATAGTTCCATGAGAGGATTCTGAGTCTCCCAAATTTCTATTTATTATATTATTTTCAATATCTATCCCTAATAATATCTTTTCTATTTCTATTTATTGCCCATTTTCCTTCTAGAAGTAATCAATTTGTATCTATTTTGTGATTTATTAGGCATGATATTATGCACAAATTAAATATCTTATGGGGACTTTCTCATCCATTATGGGAACCTATACAATGGAAATTGAGAAAGAATATTTTGAAATTGAGTTTTAGATTCAGAAGATTCATTCTAAATGAGTTTTCCTTTCTAAGTCCTTTGAATGAGTTTTTAGAATCCTACAAGGATTGTTTTATAAATGAAACTTTTGATTGAAATAAGTCAACAATTTTATTTATATGGACACATCTAAGATTACTAAATTCTCATGGGTATTAATATGGAATTCTTATACCTTTTTTCATCCTTAGGTATTTTTTATTCAATATTTGAAAGTGATTTACTTACCCTTCCTATCTCTTTTACCTTTTGAATTTCCTTCCCGTGTTCAACTTGATCTTCTCGAATGAGGTATTCATGAATAAATATTATTGACCTTTTTAGACTTGAGGTTTTAATTATTATTTCATATTCATTGTCATTAGAGATTCTATGAGACAAGTTGTTTGAATTACTAATTTATTTTTTAGTTCTTCCTTGAATATAGCTAGAGTATCATGTTCTTTCTCCTCTTTCTAACAATAAATTATGAGGTTCAATGCTCTTTTGTTACATTCATGATCTAACTCTATAATCTTATCCATTTACTCTTTGATAGGTTTGATATCCAATTTACATTCCATAATATCTAAGGCCAAATTTGTTGAGAAGTGTAACTCATAAGGTCTTCTTCCATTTGTGGTATCCTATCATGGTGGGGTACAATGAAATTAAGACAAGTCGATGGGTTGGTATCTTTCCTAAAGTTTTACTTAGGAAAAAGTACATTAGATTTGTTATATTTAAATGTTCATTTAATGAGCACTTTTCTAAAGTTAAAAGTGAAAATAATTTAAGTGACGGTATTTTAATCTTGACCGTCCATGTCATTAAGAGAGTGAGGGTTGATATCAGCCCTTGATATCTTTGGATATATGGTTTTCTTTTGCTCATTAAGATAAAATAGGTCGACTTGGTGGTTTTTCACATCACTCAGTTGAGACAGGGATATTTTCAGGTGGTAGAAGGAGATCGTTCTAGGGATTGTTGGAGGAGAATTGTAGAAAGGACAAAGGAAGTTACATGAAAGGGATCAACTTGATTTCGAGGAATTTTTTAGAGGTTGTAACCTTTACATATGATATCCTTCATACAGGGTAATGTAGACACTCACGTGGGAAGCTGTATGATTTGCGCAGAGGCTCATGCAAGGGTATTTGTGAGTCATTTTGGTTTAAAGGATTGATGAAGGGACGTGTTCGATTCATTGGCTGACCTATGTTCTAAATAAAGGATTAGAAACAACCCTTCGACCATCGGCCCTTCTAGATACCAGAAGGAAACACAACGCACAAAGTGGATTGCACAGTCTCACTTGAGATGGTTTCAATGGGTGGCCGTAGGACTTAGGTATCTGCAACCATGAGATGGGATGTGATTCTCTCTTAGGGGCATTAGATCTACTCAACTAGTATCCCTCGAAAACCTCTTTATTATGCTAATATTAGTTGGATCTTAGTTCTGACCAGTGACACAACTATTGCAACATAACTTCATTAACCATTATAACAACATATAGCCAATGACATCTATTCATTTACTACAACATAATATTAATACTTGAAGAATAACTATGGAATTCATCCATTTAGTTTTGTTCTACAGATTTAATCAGTTTATCCTTAGTGTGTAGTATTATTTCTTTATCATTTTAACATGTTCATCGCAAAACTCATTAAAACAAATATTACCACAAGTACTTCAAACATTCACACATAACCCAAATGTACTGTGGTTCACCCCCTCCTGGAGCTACATACACAAATATGAGTCTCTTCATCCCTTTATTAATCTTTATGCAAAATCTAGTGCTGCACACTATACATTTATTCCTCCATTACAATCGATCTCTGTCGATCGTGATAGTCTTCACAAAACATAGAAAAAATCTTTGAACATGCATAGACTAACAAAATCTAGAACTTGAAACAAACTGAGAAATTCCAACCTCTTCCATGTTCCTAATACATTCTACTTATACCAAAAATGGGACAAATCCCTTATAAAAACCTTAACCCTTAGTGGATTAGGTTTGTCAACTTTCTAACTGACTCAATCTCATCTAGTCCATGATCCAACCATTCTCCAAGTCAGCTCTTGTTCACTTTCCAACTACTCTACAACCATTTGTTGACTTTGTAACTGTTTTCCTTTGTTTTCGGTGCTTCTTTTCCTTTTTTTCCGATGCCCTCCCCCTTTTCTGGCATTGCCTTATATTTTCCGATTTATTCCTTGATTTCTTCAAAAGTTCCTTGATTTTGTCACAAAATTGGATTGCGCCAATAGGCCCCCAACACTGACATCATGACTAATCCTGAGTCACTCACTGACTCTTGCATCTTTCACTGCATGTGCCAGTTCTTAATACATCTCTACTTCTTGTTATCATTGACCCTGATCCTAGTTTCTCTTTTTCGCCATGGATTCTACCATGTGCACGGTGAATGGAGGTTTCAATATCCCTCCCCCCCACCTCCAAGCCTATCTATTACACTTTTTTATTTTGTTGCATCGATCTCCATGACCAAGTGCTTATCCTTTTCTTGCAGAGGCTCCAACTGATCCTTCCTTGCAATCTTCTTTGCTTGCACTACCGTTTCTTCTAACTGTAGACTCTTCATTTCTAAAGGTGTCTTAATTTTTTTAGGAAGTGACATCATCTTCTATCTCTATTTCAAGTCTTCCATTGCTACATGGACCCTATCTTCCTTTCCTTGCAGCTCCTACAATATTCCATCTTCTTTCAGTTGTGTCCACAATTGAGAACTTTTCTCCAAAAACTTAGTCATCTTTTGTATATCCTGCACTATATTCTCTGCATATGTTGTTGCACCTTGATCTCACTGTGCACTTACTTCTAGAAGAGTAGTGGGTATTGTGCACTCCTACAAATCCTTTATTTGGTTCTTATACTGCTCCAAAGCCTGAGCTATTTTCTTCATATTTTCCTTTGATGATACTTCCTCTAATCCTACTCTCTCTGGGATGGTCTGAAACACTACTCCAATGTGTTTCTCCATCTCTTCTATCTTTTGTTGCGCTAACTTCCTTTGTGCAATGCCTTTTTCAGGATCTTGGGGAATCCCAAGTGTTACACATTATTTTTGTCATCCCTATGACTGTTAATGATGTAAACCTATATGTTTCCTTCAGAGGGGTCAATGGCCTAAGTTCCTGAAGAAAGAAGGGAGAAGAACTTTTCCTGAGAAAAGAAGTTGCATTTTCCTGTGTAAAAACCTTATAAAAAGGGAAGTTCGCAGGCTGCCTATGTATTAGGGTGAGAGAATTCCTAATTCTTGCAAGATGCATCATAGCTAGGGTGTGAACAGTTCATAGGTTACACTATAAGAAGGGTGCGAGAATGCTTACACATGGGAAAAACGAGCGTT
>SNQJ01S0009677.1:421609-435538 GCA_010110895.2 Picea sitchensis
GTAACTTTTGCATACGATCTCCGTTTTAGGCGTGTGAGAGCTCCTTGGAAAGGTATCATCGAGGATATTCATTTTGGGGGCTCAATTATTCTTTTGGCTATCATTGAGAGCCTCGATCTCGAAAAAACTTCATTTAGGCCCTCAAAATGGCCCCGGAAGTGAAAACCTGCTAAAAATAGTAAATTGCCAAAATGGCCAGAAAACTGTTTTGAGCCATTTGGAAAAGGTGGGTGGCCCCCCGATATCCACCTGGATCAGTCACCTCCTTGTAAGTGTGCAACATATCACGTGTTATAATTAAATGTGTGGTCCCCTGCACTGTGATATGAATTATTTCCCCTACTGTCATTCCTTCCATAGTCTTTAGTGGCGTGTCCTTTAGCCACTGCTCTTCCCTAATCTTTAATTTTTCCAGCACAATTTTTACCTTCTCTTCATGCTCAATAATTGAATCCCTATGCTTATCGACATTTTCCCAAGCCTTTTATAGTCGATATTCAATGGTTGTAGCTATGAATTCAACATCATATGTTGTTAGTGATGTGTGAGGTGGTTTCCTATGGGCCTTCGCCTTCTTCCTTGAGAAGCTTGCGTGCTCCCCTGTTCTCTTCTTTTGGGAATCTATTGGCTCATATGTCTCTATCATTTGTGTATATACCCTAGTCCCTTGTCTAAATTCTTCTTCTACAACTATATCTTGTGTCTCTCTCCTCACTTTTTTTGCACACACCTATTCTCTTGTAACTCTCGATGTTTTTCCTATGCATGGGGGATCCTGTGTGGAACGACCCTGTGGTTTCTTATGCTCCCTTTGTTTCTTTTGAGGTGGGTTTCTTCCCCCCACTTGGACTTGTGTTGTATTCTTCTTTTTTCTAGCACCATTTATGCATGTCTATTGCATAGAGACTGTTTTGTCCTTCGTTTGAGTCTATATTGTTGGCACTCTCTATGGAATTACTGGCACCTTCCATACATCATGCCACTCATGGACCTGCATTTGGATATCATGTTTCATCATGTAGTATCTTAGTGGTAACCATTCCTTTGTTCTATCCCTCTTCACCTGCAACCACATACTATGGCACATGGCCTGAAAATTAGCAATTTGTCCAAAGTCTTGAACTGCCTCAGGTGAAATCCTCCATGTGTTGGCTAAGTGATCCTGGATGTCTAAAAGGTATAGTGAAAATGTATCATTGTTCACCCTCTTCTTCTTTGGGTATGATGTGCTCCTTAAGGATGTGTACCAGGCTACGCCACACTTTCCTAATCTCTGAAGAAACATACTATACACTGATTATTTCGAACCTTCAAGTGTAATGAGGATGAGTAGCCATGAGTACTAGAACTCAGATCCCTAGTCTTGTGTATCCTTACAGTCCTATATGAAGGAATTGAGAAAATAAGGGGCCCAACTCATCAAGTTCCCCTTTTTGTACTGTGTTGTAGCCGCTACCACCCCTGTTGGTACATCTTACTTCCCATATTTCCAAATTAACTTGCACCTTAACAACCTTGTAGTGAATCTTTTTGTTGTATCATTTATGTTGCAGATTTTGATCCCCCTATTCCCTCTATCTGTGCCATATGTTTTCTTAATTTCATCAGAAATGGCCTTTGCCTTAGTCCTTTCATCCAGATATTGTTCTGGCTTCTCCTCATCCATGAGTAGCTCAATAATTTCTTCTATTAAGTCCATATTGATAGGAACATATCTATACATCCATAAGAAACCTCTATGCACCCTTTCTAGAAGTTGTTTCACACATTCATTGATGTATTTACCACACCCAAAGTGAGGTATATCCAATAAGTTCATAATCCCTATGTTATAGATCCCTAGGATCCACTATGTAGGCTCCAACAACGGTGCACCTGATGAGCCCTCTCCTCTACATTCCATGTAGTTGTGTTGCGCCAAATCCAAGAATTTGATGGTATATGCTACATCATGGTCTGAATACCTTATAACTTTCACATCTCCTATAATTTCATCATCCACTTTTACTCTATTTGGGATCTTTGGCATTAGAATTATCAACTCTCCCTGTGTGCATTGTATTCCTTGCATAATGCTTTTAGCCTAAAATTTCATTTTACCTTGTGAAAACGATGCCCCAGCCTCAGGTACACCTTATTTCTTTATTTCTTGTTCTTCTTCTGACTCTAGGCCCTACTGCTCTAAACCCTTGGCTTGTTCTTCGTCCTATGGCCCTTTTCCTCTCGACACGTCAGAATCTATTTTTTCTGCATCTTCTTTAGGCTTCCCGACCTCCTGCAATGTGTTTTATTCCTCCACCTACATACTAGGTGGCTCATAATATGGCGTATGGATTTCATCCACATCAACTATTGTCGGCATGCCCTATGTCCCTGTCTGCATCGCTCGAGCATTGCTTCTCGTGTTTTGACTTACCCTACTTGACAGTCCAACTCACGGTGGTGACAATTTGCTAAAATTCGAACTGTTGTGCTACAAATATCAACATGCTATCAAGAATTATCACTCTCTTGCACTTAGGGTTCTCTCTTCATTCTTCTCCTTAGCTAAAACCATAAATGACTGCATTTTCCCCCTTTTTCGGACTTTATAGCGGGATGACGTACTGAGAGTTGTTATGCACCAACAGTTTTTACTTTTTCACTTTTTTCTGCGCATTGCACTTTTGTACCTTTCAACCACTTTCCATCACATAGTGTCTTCAACAATGGTTTTTCTGTGGTGCACTATTATTTCTAACAATTCTATGCATCAAAACCTTCTATTATTCTCCTATCTTTTTGTCTTTTTATTATGTTTCTTCTTTTTATGGATTTTTTTGTTTTTCTTCTAATATCTACTATATACAATATGTACAATCATACCTCCTTTTTATGTTTTTACCTTAGGTTGTTAGGTCGATTGTCTTGATACAGCTTCAGTTGATTGTCATTCACCAGTCCTCTGAGATTCTTCCCTGCAAGATCTTTCAGTTGTAGAGAACCTCCATTTGTGACGATCTCTACCTGATAAGGCCTTGACCAATGCATATTGAACTTCCCAGGGTGTTGTAGATACCTGTTTTCATAGAGGAGAACTATATCTCCTTCCTTAAATATTTTCTTCTTTATGTTCCTATAATGCCAAGATTTTTCCTTCACTTTCTATACTTCCTAGTTAAATCCTGATAAAATTATGTCTTCTTCGAGCTCCATCAATTGATCTAATATTTCTCGTTCAAAACCTTCTTATGTCATGTTGGTGATCATTGCAATGCACATACTAGGTACTAAATAATCCAATGGAACCACTGCTTCTTGCCCATATGATAGTTTGAATGGTGTATGTCATGTAAGCTTCTTGCATGTAGTCCTATAAGCCCATAAAATTGTTGATACCTTCAAATCCCAATCATCCCTATTCACATTGCAAATATTTGTCAAAGCATTTTGTAGAATCTTGTTAAAATATTTTACTTTACCATTTCCCTGGGGATGGTAAAGTGTGCTCTTCTGATGATGTATCTCAAATTATTTTGTCATAGATCTTATTTTACTATTAATAAAATGAGTTCCCTAATCAATCAACAAAATTTTGGGACATCCAAATCTGGTCACCACATTCTCAAAGAGAAATTGTGTTTCATTTTATAGGCTGCAATACTTCATTGGGGATGCTTCTACCCATCTGGTTAAGTATTTTGTCACAGTGATTATGTATCTGGCTCTTGAACTCCTTGTTGGTGGGTTAATGGGTCCAATGAAATCCACATCTCATTTATCAAATTCATGTAAAGTTACTTGGGGCATAAGTGGCATTTCATCCCTTTTGGGTGATTTTCCCACCATGTAACATACATCATAGGTCTGGAAGTATTCCTTTGTGTCCCTATGTATTCTAGGCAACCATAATCTTGTGTGCAACACCTTCTGTGATGTAGGATTTCTTGCATAGTTCCCTCCAACTATACCTTGATGTTCTTCTTCTAACACCATGGAACATTCATGCTCCATCACACATCTTCTGAGAATTGCATCTGCACCTAAATTTTATAAATGACCTGCAATTAGCTGATAATCTGTAGCGCGCACTACCAACTAATTTTATTGTGTGACATTAAATTCCCTGGGAACCATTCATGTGCTAAAAAATCCAACAATGTCAGCAAAATGATCATCAACAATCTGAATATAAAACAAGATAGCATAAGGAAAATTATCCTCCAAGTTCTTTGTCTCCTCTACATTAGTGATTCTTGACAGATGATCTGGTCCTGCATTCAACTTCCCTAGTTTTACTATGATTTCAAAATCAAATTCCTGATACAATAATAATCATCTACATATCCTCCCCCCAACATTGGCTTGTTAATTACGTACTTCAAAGAGAAATGATATGTAAACATCTTAAAATGTTGACCCAATAAATAATTTATGAACTTTTGCAGGGAATATACCATAGCCAGACCTTCCCTTTCTGTATTATTATAGTTCTTCTCATAATCAACCAATTTTCTACTATCAAAAAATATTGGGTGATCAATGTCTCCTTCACCTGGTTGTGCAAAAACTGTGTCAAGTGAAATGGATAAATCATCCACATGAACATGAAAATGCTTTGTCCAATCTAAAAATCTCAGAATTGGTGTTGTCACCATATTCTCTTTCAGTATGTCCAAGTTGTCTTGGTATTCATCATTCCACTGAAACTTAATGTATTTCTTCAGCAACTTCTCTAAGGGAGGAATAATATTTTCATATCCCTTTATGAATTTCTTGTAGTACACTGTGTGGCCCAATGTTTCTCTCAATTGGTGCACTGACTTTGGTGGGTGTAAATTGAAAATAACAAAAATCTTTACAGGGTCTACTTTCAGGCCATGTTTGCATACAATGTTCCCAAGTAGGATGCCAAACAATGTGTTTAAAATACATTTCTTAATGTTCAATGAACTCTGACATTGCCTACATATTTCTAACATTAACCTCATAATTTCTACATGGTCCTTCAATAAACTGGATATTGTCCAATCATCCAGATAAACCTATAAAACTTTATGTATAAAATCCTTGAATGCAACTACTACTACTCTAGAAAATGTTGTTGGTGCATTCTTTAAACCAAGTGGAATTACTATGTACTGATATGACCCACACTCTGTTTCAAATGTAGTTTTGTACCTGTCCTCTGAAGAAATTCTGATGTGATGTTAACCTGGAAATCCATCTTTGAAAGAGTACACTTCCTATCCTCCCACATTCTATAAAACTTCGTCTGTAAATGGAGTAGGAAAAGGATCATGCAGGCATGCATCATTTTACTTCCTCATATCCACACATATCCTAATCCCTCTAGTATTCTTTTCTTGGACCACCATAGGACTAATCCACTTTGATTCTTCCATAGGCTCTATGATTCATGATTCTAGCATTATGTCAATTTCTTCCTTAACCTTCTGCTTATAGATGGGGTTTAATATGTATGGTCTATGTCTAATTGGTCTTACCTCTGGTATGAGGGGTATCTTCATTTCCCCAAGTTCTCCTACCCCTTTCATCTTTGAAAATGTGGATGGGAATAAGTCACTATACTCACGCAATAATTTAGTTATATTTCCCATTGTCTCATTGTCATAGTAATCTCCAATGCTGGCTATCTTGGGCTTCTCTTCAGTCCCAATATTCACCTTTTTAATATTCACAGGTGTAGTAAAATATTTTGATTGTAATAGGGGTCCTTCCAACTCTCTTTCTGCTTCCCCTTCTAATATATGTATGTCACATGAGTTTTCCTCTACTTCTTCATCCTCTATGACCTAATAACAGTATACTAATTGTTCAAGTGTTTTTTTTTTGCAACCTTTGTCTACTGTCATTGTATCTACCTCATACTCTTCAAATATATTCCCTTTGATCCTCTGTAATTCTATATCCACCCATGGATTATCACTTTCAAATGAAAAATTCCTAATAAAGTTATGTTGCACTGCACCCCAACTTGCAATTTCTCTGTGCAGTTACTGGTCCTTGTACCAATTACTAAGTATTCCTTCTAATGTTTGAATAAAGTAATGCATCCATTCCCCTGGTGGTACGAATCACTAGTTACTGACACAATAATATATGTGTTTTCTTGGGTTCCCTCTTCCATCATATTTCTGTAAGAGTCTATCTTGCTGACTCGTACCGAATCTTATGTGCATCAGTGGCTTACATTGATACTGGTCCTGAGTTACCTTCTTATGTGCACCCCAACATTGTGTAGGTGTATCGATCAATGCTATATACAACACTAACAATCTATGACTACACAAAACCTTTGATTCGAACTATGTCATGAATTTTTCTAAATTTTCCTCTTCAATAAATGTGGGAAACTATCTTACTTATGTCCCAACCCATCTTACTACATGTGTAACTTTGGCACACCTCCTAGTAGAAACTTCTTGAAATATTTCTACCAATTTTCTACTCCAGTATCAAAATATGACATGTCAGAATCAATACTCCTCCAACTGAGCACTGCATATGTAGTTGGATTCACATAGTCTTCATCTCGCACAGTATTCCTATATCACTGGTTCACATCATCCTCTAGAACATTGTCAGGAATAGGTTTTACATATCTTTTGAAATATGAATGATATAAGAGTGACACTACCCTAAGGTTCCCAGCTTCAAATATCATATTTATAGTCTTTAAATTAATTATGACCTGATTATCAAAGGCCCAATCAATTCTCAATAGTGCTAGAAATGGTATAGACACATCCACCATATCCATCACTTCAAAGTTTGTTGTGGTGCGCACACCATCTACTTCCATTTTTATATTATTCAATATATCTATGGGAATCATTCTATGTTGTTTTTCTAGCTTCAATTGGATAGGTGAATACCCTAGTGTAGTTTTTCCCATTGCTTCCCAAGTCTTGGAAAAATGTTAACATCTGATCCTAAGTCTAGAATAACATTTCCCATGTTAAAGTCTCCTATATTTGCATTCAATCTGAACTCTCTTCTATTTCTTTTCTTTCTATGGAAATAAATAATATTCTTTGGTTTTGTTCAGACCCCTTCCTCTATGCTATATTTCTCAAGAATAATTTTAAACAGATCCATGGAATTCTTATCATTAAATAATTTAAAGCAAGCTTCCAGGAAAATATTTAAGTTACTTACTTTCTCTGTTTTCTTTCCTTTTCAAGTATGATCCAAAGACTGAGGCATATAAAAAATAGGAGTATCATACCTCGACACATTATTCGATGTGGAGGCTACATTCTCCTTCAGTAACTCCTTTGCTTCCTTAAAAGTTTCATTTTCCTTCATTGCATCAAATTTTTGTTGTGGCTGAGTATTCCTCTGAATCTAGCACCAAGATTCCTTCTTTTGATTATGTGCAATGCTCTTGTCTTCACTCCTCCTCTAGTCACTACATTCATGTTCCTCCTAGGATCCCTTGTTTCTGCAACAATCCACTAAACAATCTAGTTATTTATATTCATCTGCTCTTCGATATTCGTCATTAACTTCAGGAAATATTTTGTCACGTGATTTGTTGTGAAATAATACATACATTTTGTTGTTGGTTGAGGACAATATATGGCATAGTGTCATTGTTGTTGAAAATTATCGCAGATAATATGCCCTCTGCCTCTTCTGATTCCTCCTCTTCCTCTACCTATGAATCTTCCTATGTTCCCCTGTGGATCCATGTTCTGTTGATGATATTGTGGTTCTTGATTATACTGTGGGGGTTGTTGAAACTGTGGCACTGCTTGAAATTATTGTGCATTGCCAAAATGTGGCACAATCTGTCTTACCATAAAATAATCCTGCATCCTGTATGCATCTGAGGTTATTTCCTTCATTAACTTTAGGGTTATACAATTTTTGTCTTCATGTCCCACTGAATAACAAAATTTATAGAAAGTACTCTTCAGTTCTATAGTTTAATTCTGCATCATAGGGAAGTAATAAATATCATGCCCATGTCTCTTTAATATTTCACACCAGGGCCCTCCTATAGGAAATGAATTTGGCATCCCTACTCCCATGTACTGTGAAAATTTCAGACACTCATTCTTGTGATGTCCCTCTGATCTACACATGGTACACCACACTGCTTCTCTTTTCTCCCTACTTTTATTCTTGTTTAATTGCACTATCAAGTTCTTCAGGTATTCCTTCACCTCCTCTATAGTTGAATCTGTCAGATTATATTGATTCTCCTCTAACTGCATCACTGCTTGCAGTGCCTCTGCCTAGGTTTGAAATTTCTGTTTTCTCAATCGATATTTGAAATGTGGTAACGAAGAATTTATAAACAAATGTTTGTGTTGCATGTCAAAAATTGGATACCTCAATTTACCTTTCAATGTCTTCAACTTTTGATTGATGTCCCATATGGACTCTTTGTTGATTAAAGTTGGTTGTCATTGATGTCAACCCTTGAAGAAATCCCCGTGGCACCAGGTTTGGGTAATGGACCCAATATTTTTTTATATAAAGATGACTCATTATTGTCTTGTCATGGTTGATAAGAACTAAAAACTGATGAACACAAAAGTGGTTCCTTTATGGTGAAAGCCCTCATGAGAAAACGCTTTGCAGAGTGAGAGAAACCATGCTTATTTGAGTAATAATGAGATGAAGGACAGTAAATTTGTGAGTGAAGCTATCCTATATGGATAGTACTTGTCATGTCATTTATGGTGGTATGTGGAATGTCACATAACTCCTCATGGTTAGAGAGTTATGACCATATGAAGTTGGATAACCCTCATGAGTCTTATAGAAGCCCCCAAGAGTTAAAGTTCTTTGCAAAAAGAAATTATTTTAAATGAAGAAGCCCTAAAATAAGGAAGGTGTAAGGCTACATAAAGATATAAATAAGAGACAAAGATCACTCATAAAAACACACTTGTACATATTGTATATCTATTTTCTTGTGTAAAGATTCTTGTATATACGTGCGGATACATATGAAGTGGTGAATGTATGAGGTAGCACGAGCATGAAGGGTTGACAGGGAAATTCTCGGATTCACAGAAAACCCTAATTTATGAGTCATATGCGGGTTATCTGTGTATAGGGTGAGTAGACGTACATGGGCTAGTTGTGTATAGGGTGCGTACGTACGTGGGTTGGCTGTGTATAGGGTGCGTACACATACGCGGGATGTCTGTGTATAGGATGAGTACGTACACGGGCTGGCTATGTATAGGGTGAGTACATGTTAATAAAGCCATGAAACTTGAGAAGATGAAGGTGCAAAGGTTCTAAATTTTGAGATCAAGCTCCCAGGAAGGTCTAAAGTTCTTAGATACATCATATTCTTCCATTGGTTCAAAAGGTATGTCTTTATTCTATGAATAGTTGGATTTTGATGTATGCATGAGGAATGGCAATGGATATTTGAGGATTCTCCCTAGAGAAACTAGTGGCTACATGGGATCTTTTGTATAAGTCAGATCTATAAAATTACAGTGCTGGTATATTTATCATTGATACTTCTTGTTCAGGCACATCTTGTATTTCTTGGCATATGGCTAAGAGTTGTTATGGTACATGCTTGATATCTTGTATTTATTGATGTATTGAGAAGTTGAATATTAGAAAGGGGTTGATGACTAAGATCATGTGAGGGATATTATACTTGTTCAAGATTACACATGCCTATATGGCACATGACTAGATAGAGACATACTTTCCCTGAATGGAGGTTATTTATGAGGATGCATGCACAGGGTACAGTTACAGTCTGGATACAGTGACATGTTACAGTTCCATGTGAAAGAAGTTACATAGGGTAAGAAGTTTTCAAGTGAAAGGAAACCCTAGTTTCAGAAGGAATACGCAAGCTGCATAATAGATAGGGCATGTACATATGTAGACTAAATAACATATAGGGTGCGTAAATATGTTGGATGCATCACTTCAGGTCGTGTATCTGTTGTATTTTTGTAGATACATGTTCAGTTCAGGTACATATTGATTACAGGATAGTTGTACAGATTGTATACAGGTTAGTGGTACAGGTTGATACAATTGTACAATAGTATATCTCACAGTGATAGGTTGACAATGGTTCCATCATTCTACTTCTACTTCAGGGTGTCAGGACGGGGCAAGGATAGGTGGTTGTAGCCAAAGAACTTAGGGGGTTGTAGCCTCCTTCTGGTTGTAGCCAGAGAATTGGGGAGTTGGAGCTTCCCTCAGGTTGTAGCCTGAGAAACTAGGGCGTTGGAGATTCCTTCCAGTTGCAGCTGGAAAACAAAGGAATTAGGTGCTTCCAATGAATGTAATTATTCAAGACATAAGAAAAATCATTCTGTGGTTTTCTCCCGATTTGGGTTTCCACGTAAAACACTAGTGTACTGTGTATGTGTGTGATTGATCATTTCTTATTGTGCATTATTGGATAATAATTTTACATTGATATAACACTTGGATTATTTGGTGAAAAGGATTATAATTACACTATTGCTCAGTAATCCAACAATTGTTATCAGAACAGGTTCCTTCAAAAATTAGTTTAACCACTGAAAGGTAGATCATGGAGAGTACCAACTCATATAAAAATGGAATACCACACTTTGATGGATAGAAGTATGTTTTTTAGAGAATAAGGATGAATACATATATACAGGCATGGGGGTTTGAAATTTGGCAATCAATAGTAGATGGATAAACGGTACCAATAGTTCCACCAACAAATGACAAAGAAGTGAAACTTGGTCAGAATAATTGCAAAGCTACAAATGCACTTTTGAATGGTCTCAGTGAAACAATATTCACCAAAGTTTCACATTATAAATATGCTAAAGAGATTTGGGACAAGCCTCGAAATATCTATGAAGGAGATACAAAAGTAAAAGAAGCAAAACTTCAAACATACAGAGGTTAGTTCGAACAACTAAAAATGAAGGAAGATGAGAATATTGTATCCTACTTCTTAAGAGTTGACGAAACAGTGAATGCAATCATAGGATTGGGACAAGAAATTGAAGAATCTGTAATTGTTCAAAAGGTACTAAGATCTCTTCCTATGATATTCAACCCTAAGATATCAACACTAGAAGAAATATTAGATCTAAACTCAATAATCATGGACGAAGTGCATGGAATCTTCACAGCATATGAAATGAGAACTGAACATGAAAATCCATATGTAAAAGAAGCAGCCTTCAAAGCATCGAAAAGATCAAAGAAAAAGAAAAATGAACAAGAATAATATAGTAGCAACAACGATGTCTCAGAAGATGATGAAGAAGTGGCCAACTTTGTCAAAAGACTGAACAAGGGAACCAATGGTAGGTATAGAGGTAATCTTCCTTTAATTTGTTTTAATTGTGATGGTATTGGTCATTTTGGTAACAAATGTCCTCATAATAAAAAGAGAAATGATGAAGGTTACTCAAAATCCAAACACACATATAAAGGCAAAAGAACTACAAAAAATATTTCAAGAAAAGATTATTCATCAAAGAAGAAATCTCATCATCACATCAAGATGAAATCAATGACAGTGAGACAGGAAGAGTTCTATTCATGGCAGTAAAATATTCTAACAAAGAATACTCTGAAGAAGAATATGAAGAAGACGAAGAAGGATATGAAGAAATCAAAGACTATATTGAAGAGGCAGAAGTTGACTATCGAGAAGAATTAATGTGTGCCATACAAGTTATCAGAAGAGAAAAGAAGAAAAACAAGAAACTACAAGCAGAACTAGACAAGAAAAAAGACACTCGAGAACTAGAACAAATGATCACAAGATTGAAGGTTCAAATAGAAGAAGATAAAAGAATTGAGGAAGCATTCAAAGAACAACTAGAAGAAAATGACAAGATTGTTGGAAACTTGGAAGCATAGATTGTCACACTAAGAAAGGATATTCAAAAGAAAAATATGTAGAATAGCTCAAAAGTTCTGGATGACATTATCAGCAGTCAAAAATCACATCTTGACAAGTCTTGAATTGGATACAATCAAACAGAAAATGGATCAAGCTCCAAAAAAACAGAGCAAGAAACAAATCCAAAAAGTTATGCCGAAACAATCAAAGGGGATAGGAGGATATACAAGGAAGATTACATGGACACTCCACCGAGAATATTCAGATTTTAAAATCCACAACAGGCAGATAAGCCTCAAGAAGAAGAAGGATTCATAAGAGCACCTTCTTTCAGAAGATCTTCAACTCCCAGGTATCAAACTATATTTTTTGGTTTATGTTATGCATGTAATAATTTTGGACACAAAACTTTGAATTGCAGAGCTAACAACAGGAACAATAACAACTTTGAGAGTCATACACAAAGGGGTTATTCAAGAAGACCTAGTGAAACACAAAGAAGAAGTTACAACAGGTTTGAATCTTTGAGCACTGAAGTGGAATGTTACAAATGTAACAATTTTGGACACGTGGCCAAAGATTGCAGAATGATAGTCCCTCCTAAAGAACCTCAATAGAATAACAACAGTCACAGACAAGAACCTCAAAAAGCTACATGGATAAGAAAGCAAGATCAGTATAGCAATGAAGAATACACAGTCACTTTACAAGCTAAGCATAAGAAACACAATTGGTATGTTGATAGTGGGTGTTCAAAACACATGGCAGGTGATAGAGACAAATTTATTACATTGTGAAAGGAAAGAAATGGAACAGTCTCCCTCGGAAATAATAATTCATCCAAAATCATTAGAGAAGGCACAATCTGAATTGGGAACAAGAATAAAAAGGCACAAAATGTTCTACTGGTAGAATATATGAAAATAATCTTCTAAGTGTAATTCAAATGTGTGACCAAGGTTATAAAGTTACTTTCGATTCACAAAAGTGTGAGATAAGAAGAGAAGGTTCAGGGAAATGGGTTGGTACAACTGCAAGAAATTCAAACAACATATATCTGTTAAGTGAAATTGGAAATGAAAAGTGTTGTCTAGGAAATGAAGATGAAAGTTGGTTATGGCACAAAAGAATGGGTCACATGCATTTTGATAACCTTGTCAAATTCAACAAAAGAGAAACAGTCAGAGAAATTCCCTAGTTCATGAAACCAACCAACACTTTATGCAAGCATTGTCAACAAGGAAAGCAAACAAAGACCAGGTTCAAATCAAAGGAATATTCAACAACAAGACCACTGAAAATTATGCATACTGATCTAGTTCGACCAAATACAACAAAGGGCTTAAAAGGTGAGAGATACTTTCTATTATTAGTTGATGATTATACAAGAATGACTGCAATTTGGTTTCTCAAGAACAAGTTAGAAGCTTTTGAAAACTTCAAGATCTACAAGGAAATGATTGAAAATGAGATGGATTCAAGAATCAAATGCTTGAGATCTAATAATGGAGGAGAGTTCACTTCAAAGGAATTTATGGAATACTGCAGCAATCATGGAATAAAAAAGAAATTCTTCATTGCTAGGAGACCTCAACAGAATGGAATTGTTGAAAGAAAGAACAATACAGTACAGGAAATGGCTCAAACAATGTTAATGGATTCCAAATTGACAGATATATTTTGAACATAGGCAGTGCATACAACATTTCACATTCAAAACAGAGTAATGCTTAGAAACAACACTGATAAAACTCCCTATGAGCTATGGAAAGGAAGACCAACAAATGTGAAGCACTTCAGATTTTTTCGAAGCAAATGCTACATCAAAATAGAATATGGAAGAATGGGAAAGTTTAACACTTGTGTGGACAAAGGACCACTTGTTGGTTACTTAAGTACAGGTAAAGCATACAAGTGTTGCAATCTAAGATTGAACAAAGTTGTGGAAAGCATCAATGTAGCAATTGATGAAATAGGAAGACCGAAATCAAAGAAAGAAGAAAACAAATCAATGGAACAACTTATAGAAGAAGAAGAAGAAAAAAAAAAGTAGAAGAGGAAGATGAAGAGAATCTGATAGAAGCAGA
>SNQJ01S0009677.1:435548-449892 GCA_010110895.2 Picea sitchensis
GATGACATTATTTTTGGTAGTGATGATGACAGGTTAAGCCAGAAATTTGCAAAAGATATGCAGAATGAATTTGAAATGTCGTTACTTGGAGAACTATCCTTCTTTCTGGGACTTTAGATACGTCAAAGAAACCAAGAAATTTTTACTTCTCAAACCAAGTATATCATAGAAATGCTAAAGAGGTTCAGAATGGAAGATTGAAAACCAATTATCACTCCTATGCAAACCAGTTGTAAGTTGAGCAAAGATGATGATTCGAAGTCTACAGATCAGAGGCAATATAGGTCAATGATTGTTAGCCTACTATATGTGACAACATTTAGACTAGATGTAATACAGGCAGTTGGACAGGTGGCACGATTTCAAGAAGAACCAAAGGAATCACATGTATTAGTAGTAAAGAGGATTTTCAGATATCCTAAAGGAAAAAAAGAGTTTGTATTATGGTATCCAAAAGGAAAATATCTATCACATATTGACTACATAGATGCAGATTGTGTAGGTTGTATTGATGACCGACGAAGCACAAGTGGAGCAATGTTCTACTTAGGTGAGTGTCTAGTATCACGGCTAAGCAAGAAACAAGCATCAATATATTTATCTACAACAAAGACATAGTATATTGCAACAACATCATGTTGTACATAGGTTCTTTGGATGAAACAAACATTGGAAGATATACAGGTTGATTATGATGAGCCCATTCCAATATATTGTAATAATACAAGCGCCATCATTATCTCGAAGAACTCAGTGATCCACTCCAAGACAAAACACATTCCAATCAAGTATCACTTTCTATGGGAGCAGGTTGCAAAAAAGAACATCAGAGTTGAGTATGTGGGCACAAAACAACAAGTGGCAGACATCTTCACAAAACCACTTCCACGGGAATCCTTTGAATATCTTCGCCAGAGACTTGGAGTTATTTCTACTCCAAAATGAATTCTTTTTGAATGCCTATCTTATATGTCTTATATTTACACGAGGAAGCACCATAAGAGGAAAGTTCAGTCAGGGGGAGAAACCCAGGATGGAAAGATACATTTTCCATTAATGAAAAAGGGGGAGAGATTTATCAGTTGCAGAGGACAAAGATAGAGGAAAAAGGCATGGTTCCAGGGGGAGAATATTTATTAGATGAAGAGGACAAAGATAGAGGAAAAAGGCACGGTTCCAGGGAGAGCAGATTTATCAGATGCAGAGGACAAAAACAGAGGACAAAGGCATGGTTCCAAGGGGATCATAAGTGATATGTTTTTAGTATTGCATCAGAGTGTTGCCATCAATACCAAAGGGGGAGATTTTTGATTGAAGTTGGTTGTTATTAATGTCAACCCTTGAAGAAATCCCTATGGCACAAGGTTTGGCTAATGGACCCAATATTGTTTGATGTAAAGATGAATCATTATTGTCTTGTCATGGTTGATAAGAATTAAAAATGGATGAATTCCAAAGTGGTCCCCTTATGGTGAAAGCCCTCACGAGAATACTCTTTGCAAAGTGAGATAACCCATGCTTATTTGAGGAATAATGAGATGAAGGACAATGAATTTGTGAGTGAAACTATCCTAGATGGATAGTGCTTGTCATGTCATTTTCGGTGGTATGTGTAAGGTCACATAACTCCTCACGGATAGAGAGTTATGACCATATGAAGTTGGAGAACCCTCGTGAGTCTTATAGAAGACCCCAAGAGTCAAAGTGATTTACAAAAATAAATTGTTTTAAATGAAGAATCCCTAAAATAAAGAAAGTGTAAGGCTACATGAAGATATATATAAGAGATAAAGCCCACTCATAAAAACACACGTGTACATATTGTATATCTATTTTCTTGTGTAAATATTCTTGTAAATACTTGTGGATACATTTGAAGTGGTGAACGTTTGAGGTAGAACAAAAGGTTGACGATGAAATTCTCAGATTCATAGAAAACCCTATTTTCGGATGCGTACATGGGTTGTCTGTGTATAGGGTGAGTACACGTACGCAGGTTGGATGTGTATAGGGTGTGTACGTATGCAGACTGGTTATGTATAGGGTGCGTACACGTACATGGGTTGTCTTTGTATAGGGTGAGTACGTACGCTAGCTGATTGTGTATAGGGTGAGTACATGTTGATAGTTCCATTAAACTTGAGAAGATGAAGGTGCATAGGTTCTATATTCTGAGATCAAGCTCCCAGGAAGGTCTAGAGTTCTTAGATACATCAGATCCATCCATTGGTTCAAAAGGTATGACTTATTTCTATGAATAGTTGTATTTTTATGTATGCATGAGGAATGCCAATGGAGATTTGAGGATTCTCCCTAGAGAAACTAGTGGCTACATGGGATCTTATGTATAATTCAGATCTACAGAAATATAGTACTGGTATATTTATCATTGATACTTCTTGTTGAGGCACATCTTGTATTTCTTGGCATATGGCTAAGAGTTTTTATGGTACATGGTTGATATCTTGTATTTATTGATGTATTGAGAAGTTGAATATCAGAAAGGGGTTGATGACTAAGATCATGTGAGGGATATTATGTTTGTTCATGATTAAACATACCTATATGGCACATGACTAGAGAAAGACATAATTTCCTTGAGTGGAGGTTATGTATGAGGATGCATGCACAGGGTATAGTTACAGTATGGATACAGTGACAGGTTACAGTTTTATGTGAAATAAGTTACAGAGGGTCATAAGTTTTCAAGTGAAAGGAAACCCTAGTTTTAGAAGGAATACGCAGGCTGCATAACAGATAGGGCATGTACATACATGGGCTGAATAACAGATAGTGCACGTACATACACATACTACATCACTACAGGTCCCATATCTGTTGTATTTTTGTAGACACATGTTCAGTTCAGGTACAGATTGATTACATGATAGTTATACAAATTGGATACAAGTCAATGGTATAGGTTTATATAGTTGTACAATAGTATATCTGACAGTGAGAGGTTGGCAATGCTTCCATCATTCTACTTCTACTTCAGGGTGGTAGGATGGGGCAAGGATATGTGGTTGTAGCCACCTTCCATTTGTAGCTGGAGAACTTAGGGCATTATAGCCTCCTTCTGGTTGTAGACAGAGAATTGGGGAGTTGGAGCTTCCCTCAGGTTGTAACCTAAGAAGCTAGGGGGTTGGAGCCCCCTTCCAGTTGCAGCTGGAAAACAAAGGAAGTTGGTACTTCCAATGAATCTAATTCTTCAAGACATATAAGAAAAAGCATTATGTGGTTTTCTCCTGATTTGGGTTTCCACGTAAAACACTGGCGTACTGTGTATGTGTGTGATTTTTCATTTCTTATTTCTCATTATTGGATAATAATTCTACATTGATATAGCACTTGGACTATTTAGAGAAGAGGATTATAATTACCCTATTACTAATTCACCCCCCCTCTTAGTAATCCAACACTCTCCTGGTTTCTGTCTAACCTCAATCATCTCATTCATAAACGGATCCTTTAATTTCGGCCTATGAAACTCAGTGATTAGTGCCTGCTTGATCTCTGCTACTATTCCCAGTGCACCCTATGGATTGTTTACTACTATATTCATGCATCAATCCAATGTGCGGTTTCTGAATGTTATTGCTAGTTGCACTACTTTTGCTTCCTCATCATTGACTCTTTTCACTTCCCTTATTCGCTCACACACAAATAGGTGACTTTTTGGGTCTGTTGTTCCATCCCCATGGAACTATGGTAATATTTTCATTGGATCTACACCTGCCATTATAGAATGTGTTGTACCTTCTCTGCACGGTACTACTATATGTGCACTATTGTTCGAACTTGAAATCCCACTGGTATTCCTACTAGTACTTCCACTTGTACCACTACCTACACTATTGTTGGTACTTCCACTTATAACCTCACTTATATTCTGATCTCCTAGATTCCTCTTACTATGAGTCACTTGTTCTCTAAACAACTCTTTCTTTGTTGATGTGTTAATCGTACATGGGGTTGTAGGTTCTACAGTGATTCATATTTGTATGGGGTTACTTTCTTCTGCATTCGATCCCTCTCCTCTAGTATTTATTTCATATGTGGCACACAATATTTATTCAATGTGCTCCCTGTCACAAAGATCCTCTACCTCTTCCTCATCACTCTCCAAGCCTTCCCTCTCAACTACTGCTCTTTTCTTGCTATTGAGCTTATAATGGTAGGGTATTACACTAAGCGTCGTTCCTTCCCTCTATAGAATTTATTGGATCTCCTCTTGATCCAGCATAATGGGATATCTCTCTTTATTGTGCCATCCTCTATCTATTTACCCCTCCATATCAAACCTTTTTCAGTGTTTCCCCTAACTCCCCCATGCATGTAGGGTAGTTTAGTTGTATGATTCCATGGTTAATATCCCTTTATCATGCAATTCTGTCTTGATTGAAGCGTATAATGACCTGATGTACCTTCCCCTTATCCTTAAGAAACTCCTACTCTACTACATTGTAAGAATTTTATGTATCTACTACAAACTCAATGATATACCACACTACAATGTTGTCTAGCCAAAAATCTACTTCACACGTGAATTTGTTATTCACTCTCTTCAACCATGCGATACTCTCTTCTGTCCACTCCATTGATCTAACTCTATTTCTCGGATGGGTATCTTTCAATCGTACTATCCACTCTTGCAATAGTGTGGGAAACTCACTAAAGAAAATATTGTGTATTTCACTGAATACTTTTCTCTCTAAGTACTGTCTTGGCTTAAACCTAAGGATTCTACTATCTTTGTGGGAAAACTCTAGTTCCTAAACTATCAACCATATTTAAATCTCCACTTTTGTGGGGTGCCAAACTAAAAAAATCCCCTTTCTTAATCCCTCATGCTATACTGTGTGATACATCCCTCCCGATATAATCTTGTGAGTTCCAACCGGAAACAGAACCATTTGTTGTATTTATGGGCTGACCCAGTTTCTAACTACAAGATTACCAATAACACTTTGAACATCGTCCCTTCTCCCCTTCTGGATACCAAAAGGAAACACAACGGATAGAGTGAACATCGTAGTCTCACCCAAGATGGCTTCAATGGGTGGTCGTAGGACTCAGGTGTCTGCAATGATGGGATGAGATGTGCTTCTCTCTCAGGGGAATTAGATCTACTCAACTACTAGCCCTCAAATACCCATTTATTATGGTAACCCTAGTTGGATCTTAGTTCTGACCAGTGACATAACTATTCCAACAGAACTTCATTAACCATTATAACATCATATACCCAATGGAATATATTCATTTACTACAACATAAGATTAAGATCTGAATACTAACTATGACAATCATCCATTTAGTGTTGTTCTATAGATTTCATCATTTTATCCTTGGTGCGCAATATTATTTCCTTTATCATTTTAACATATTCATCATAAAACACATTAAATAAAATATAACCACAAGTATTGAAAACGTTCACACATAACCCATATGTACCGTGCTTCACCCCCTCCCAAGGCTATGTCCACAAAGATGAGTCGCTTCAACTCTTTATTAATCTTCCTACAAAATCCAGCGCTGTGCACTGTACATTTCTTCCTTCATTACAATTGATATCCCTAGATCACAATAGTCTTCACAAAACTTAGAACACATCTTTGAACCTACATAGACTAACAAAATCTAGAACTCAGAACAAAACTAAGAACTTCCAACCTCTTCCACAGTCCCAAGACATTCTATTTATACCAAAAATGGGACAAATCCCTTACAAAACCCTAAACCTAAGTGGATTAGGTTTTTCCATTTTCCAACTGACTCAATATCAGCTGGTCCACATTGCAATCATTCTCCAAGTCAACGCTTGTCCACTTTCCAACTTCTTTGCATCAGTTTGTCCACTTTATAACTGCTTTTCCTCAGCGTTAGTTTTTCGTTGTTTCTGGCGCCACTTTTTCTCTATTTCTGGAATGCTCCTGCTTTTCCGATGTTTCCTTATCTTTTCTTATTTTTTCCTTGATTTCTTCAAAACTTCCTTGATTTCCTCCCAAAACTAGCCTGCGCCAACATGTTGTATAATTGTTTTGGAAGTGAAACGATGGGGTTTCCCTCAGCCAATTGATTGGATCAGTCCATTTGTAAGAGATCTCCATATCCTTTTTGTTGCATTAATAAAATCCACATTCCATGGGCTATTTGCCCAAAAATATTGGTGTTCTCATGCGATGTGATTGTTGTTATTTTCTTCATTATTGATCAAATTTATTTTTGTTGTGCATTCTTTTTTCCATGAAGAAACCTAGTTTTAACAAAAACTAACAATTTCATAAATTTTATGTGCTAAATAAATTTTTGGGTGATAAATTGTTGAAGAAATATGTTTTTTTTTTATGGGTTTTAATGAATTGACATGGTATTAAAGAAATCTTGTTGAAGTAACAACATCAACGTATTGGGTGAAGAAGATTGATTTCATATCTTAACATAGAATCGGTTGGTAAGGTAGCATTAGGGTTTGGAAAAGGACACTTTTAGAAATGTCCATGACTTTGAGAGTTGAGGATAGATTTCAAGGCGCTTAGAACTTCCCCACTTGGAAAGAGAGGGTTGTCAGAATCTTGGATTTCAGTGATGTCCTTGAACATGTTGATGGTAAAGAAACAACTCCTACGGATGCAAATTTGTTGGGAGCCTAGAAGAAGGGTGAAGCAAAGGATATGAGCATAATACTTGATGGGGTAAAGGATCACATAGTCTGACAAATTTTAGGGAAAATGTCTACTAAAGACATGTGTAATGCCTTGGGTAGCCTCTATCGGAGTAATAATGAAAATGAGATTATGGTGCTTTGGGAAATGATGTGAGGTACCAAGATGGAAAAAGGTGAAGGTGTAGTTACCTACCTCACTCATATTACACATATCAGGGATGCGCTTGTAGGAGTTATCTCAAAGACAGAGGATTACGAGCTAGTACGTATAGCCCTGATGGTTTTTCAAATCCATGGGACACATTTGTGCATGGGATTGTAGCTCGGGATAAGCTCCTTGACTTGAAGCATTTATAGGATTAGTTTTTTTCAAGAGGTAATTTTTCTTGGTTAGGAGAGTCGATCATCTACATCATATCAGGTTGTGGATGAGGAGGATTTATCTCTTGCAAGAAAAGGAAAGTGAAATTCTAATAAGAACGGCTCCGAGAGTGTAGCAGGTGGAAAGAAGAAGAACATTGACTTCTTCAAACTCAAGTGTTTCCATTGTCACAAGCTTGGGCACTTTGCCTCAAAGTGTCTGGAAATGAAAAAGAGTAAGCAATTACAGATGGAATCCTCTATAGGAGTAGTGTATTTTGTGAATATATTTGAGGAGGATTTCTTCCTTACTGCATGTATGTTGAGGTCAGTTGCCACAAGTGTTTGGTATGTGGATAGTAGTGCTTCTTGTCATATGATTGGGTGCAAAGAGTTATTTAGTAGCTTGCAGGAGGGAGGTGTGAAGATTCATATTGAGCTAGGATATGATGTGCACTATAAAGAACAAGGCATAAGCACAATGTCATTTATGAGGGATTTGGGTAAACCACTCCATTTTGTTGACGTATTGTATGTTCGTGGTCTTACTAAGAACCTCATTTTAGTTTATACCCTAGAGGATAAAGGGTTTGAGGTGACCTTATTTGGAGGAAATGTATAAATTAGACCAAAGGTGTCTACAACCAATATGGATAAGATAATTCAGGTTCAAAGTGAGAAAGTATACAGGATTCATTTTGATCCAGCAAAAGTTAGTAGTAGCACAAATTTGAGTGAGTTATGGCACAGGCTCATGACAAATTCACATTTTGGTGTGTTGGATCATTTGAGACAAGAAGTTATAGGAATTCCCCAGGTTACAACAAAGAAGCATGATCCATGTAAGGTTTGTCCATTGGGAAAGTATGCTCGCAAGTCATTTCCATCTAGTGAGAACAAGTCCAAGGGGATCTTGGATTTAATCTATTTGGATGTTTATGGTCCTATGAGTGTGCATTCATTTAATGAATTCAACTATTATGTCGCATTTATTGATGACTACTCCATGAAGACTTGGATATATTTCCTTAAGACTAACTATGAGGTCTTTGATAGGTTCAGAGGGTTTAGAGCTCTAGTGGAGAACTAGTCTAGTATGAGGATCCGAGTACTCAGATCGGATAATGGGGGTGAGTACACCTCTAATGTGTTTGTGGAGTATTGTGATACTCAGGGTATTAAGAAGGAGCTCACAATTCCTTACAACCCATAGTAGAATGGTGTTGCAGAGCATAATAAAAGGAACATAGTGGGTGAAACACATGCGATGTTGCATGATCAAAGGTTACTGGTGTTTTTATGGGAAGAGGCATGTCTCACATCTGTATAAATACATAATAGAAGTTCTGATACCATTCTAGTGAAATTGACACCTTAGAAGGTTTATAAAGGTACTAGGCCATATGTGAGTCATATTTGCATCTATGGGAATGTTTGTTATTGACATGTCCCTTTGAAGAAGAGGACAAAGTTGGACCTCACAGGAGGGAAGGGGATACTGATTGGTTACAATGAGGTCTCCAAGGCCTACTTCTTCTTTGTGACAAGACATAGAAGGATTGTTGTAAGTATGGATATGAAGTTCAAAGAGGAGTGGCCTTTGAGGAGATATAGAGATATTCTAGTGTAGGTAGAGGAGCAACAAGGACATGACTCGGGGAAAATTATTGAGGAGGTACAAAGTATTGAGTCATAGACACAAGGTACAACTACAGGTACTAGTGTTGAGAGGGAGACTAGTGGACATGATAGTCATGAGAATTACGAGGAGAATGAGAAACAAGAGGCTTTTCCACAACATATTGAGACTACACCATGACCTAAGTGGTACAAGTCCATAGTTAGTGATTCTATATAGGTAACACCTCTAGGGAAATCTTCTAGACAGAGTAAACCACTGTAGATATTTGGTTACATGGCACTCATGATAGATCTTATAGATATCAATCCTTCCACTTATGAGCATGTTGCACATCAAGGAGTGTGGTAGGGGGCCATGCTGGAGGAGTATGCCTCTATCATGAAAAACAATGTATGGGAGGTGGTGCCCAAGATAGAGGACAAATGAGTGGTTGTATCGAGATGGACCTGTAAGTCAAACATGTAGTAGAGGGAAGCATGGAGAAGTATAAAGAGTGTTTCATATCCAAGGGGTTTGGACAGAAAGAGAGAGTTGATTACGAGGAGACTTTCACCCCAATGGCTAGATATTCTTCCATCCAAGTGGTTATTTCACTTGCAACAGAGATGGGATGGCACATTCATCAGATGGATGCAAAGATTTCCTTCCTTAACAAATTTATTGAGGAAGAAGTCTATATTGAGCGGCCTGAGGGTTTTGAGGTTGAATACAGGGATACACATGTTTTCAAGTTGAGATGATCCTTCTATGGGCTCAAGAAGACACCTCGTGTGTGGTACTCGAGGATCGACAATTACTTAGAGATGGGATTCTAATAAAGTGAGGTTGATATAAACCTCTATTTTCTATCAAGTGAGGTGCCTCTCATATTGGTACTATATGTTGATGATCTATTTCTTACTGGAGATGAGAAATTGATTGTAGACTACAAGTCTAACCTTGCAGTAAAGTTCGATATTAAATACCTTGTTTTGATGCATTACTTCCTTGGTCTGCAAATTTGGAAAACTAATGGAAGCTTCTTCTTATGATAGGGAAAGTATATAGTAGAGATATTACATAGGTTCAGGATGACATATTATAGGCCCATGTCCATGTCTCTAGTGACAAAATAGAGGAGGATTGATGTATATAGTTCTAAGATAGTAGACCACACCATATATCATCAGGTTATTGGATTGCTCATGTATCTAGTCAACACCAAGTTGTATATTAGATTTGTGGTTAACTCTTTGAGTAAGTTCATGGTGGACCCTCAAAGAGTGCATTGGATATATGCAAAGCATGCGCTTCGCTACTTGAGAGATAGAGTGGAGTACGAGTTGTTGTATGAGCGCAGTGGTGGAGTGAGTTTCGTAGGTTTTACAAATGTTGATTGGGAAGGATATGCAGAGGTAAGAAAGAGCACTTCAAGGTGTTTCTTTATCATAGGATCGAGTATTATATCCTGGTTCAACGAGAATAAGAGATCAATGTCATTGAGCTCTGCTGAGGTAGAGTACATGGCAACTAGTTTAGCAACAAGTGAGTCACTGGGGTTTAGTAATTTTCTCTTTGGACTATTTGGAAAGGAGTTAGAGGCTACTGTAATACATTGTGATAATTAGAGTGGCATCGTGATTTCTTAGAATCATGTGTTTCATGTTTGTAGAAAACATATATACATCCTCTATCACATCTTACGAGACTATGTATAGAGGGGAACAGTGAGGCTCCAATACATATAGACCGATGATCAGATGGAAGATATATTTACCAAGGAACTATGTAGACACAAATTCATGAAGTTCAGAGATAAGATGGGGTTGTTTCATAATCCCTTCCTCGTTAAGAGGGAGTGTTGAGAAGTGTAACTCATAAGGTATTCTTCCACGTGTGGTGTCGTAGCATGTTGGAGGACAATGAAACTAATACAAGTAAATGGGTTGGTTTCTTTCCTCAAGTTTTACTTAGGAAAAAATACATTATATGTGTTAAATTTTAATGTTGACTTGATGGACACTTTTCTAAAGTTAAAATGAAAATAATTTAAGTGATGGTATTATAATTAAGAGAGTGAGGGTTGCTATCAACCCTTTATCTCTTTGTATATATCATTTTCTCTTGCTTATGAGATAAACAAGGTCAAATTAGTGGTTGGACACATCATTCACTTGAGAGAGGGTGATTTTCAGGTGGCAAAAGGAGATCATTCTAGGGTTTGTTGGAGGAGACTTGTAGGAAGGACAAAGGAGATTACAGGAAAGGGATTGAATTTCTTCCAAGACATTTTTCAGAGGATGTAACATTCATATCTGAGATTCATCGTATAGGGTGACGTAGAGACTTACATAGGTAGTTGTACAATTTGCATAGAGGCTCATGTAGGGGTATTTCTGAGTTTTTTTGTTTAAGGGATTGAGGAAGGGTCGTACAATTGTTTCAGAAGTGAAACATTAAGGTTTCACTCAACCAATATATTGGATTGATCCATTTGTAAGAGATCTCTATATTCTTTCTATTGCATTAATAAAATCCACAAACAAGAAGAGAACGAGTTTTCCCTATGGGGTTTTTCCAAGGGCTATTTGCCCAAAAATACTGTTGTTAAGTGATGTGATTGTTGTTGCTATTAATTTTTTCATTGTTGATCAAATTTATTTCTGCTATGCATTTTAAATTTATTTTTGTGAAGAAACCTAGTTGTAATAGAAAATAAAAATTCTATAAATTTTATGTGCTAAATAAATTATGGGTGATAAATTGTTGAAGACGGGTTTTAATAGTGAATTCAAAAAATTGTTACTAAACTCATCTTTTAACTCTTTAATCTTATTTTTCATTTTAATATTTTTTAGATTACAGACCTCTCCCTCTTGGGTTAGTCTTTTGTTTTTTTTGTCTTTGCTTTTCCATTTCTTGTAATATAATCTCCATTTTTTGGTGTTTAATTTCCACCCCTAGTATGTTATTGTCTATCTCTAATTGAATCTTGTCTTAAAATGATGCAAACTTTTTTATCAAAGCATTATCTTTAACTCTATTTAAAGTTTGGCTTCCATTTCTTCCTTACATTTATCTAATAAACAAATCCTACCCTAGATCCACCTAAAACAACTATGTATTTGTCAATTTTCCAAATAGAGATGAAGATTTGAAAGTTATTGAAAAAATTCAAAATAATTTTTCTTTTTTTATAATTAGTAACATAAATAAGTTTAACCCTGGATGGGGTGCCATGCAGAGCAGGGTGGGCATGTGGAGTAGCGCCAGGAGAGGCCATTAATGGTGGCCAACTGCCCTCATATCCCTGCTAGTTATGAGGGGCATCATCTCAGTCGGCCTCCACCTTTTGATGAGGCCTCTCACTCGCGCGAGTAGATCGGCCAGCCAGAGCATTAAGACCGCAACCTTAATGGTTATAGCCACCATTTTCTCGCTTATCAGCTTTCTCAGTGGCTTTGGGATGCATTGGAAGGTTACAGAGCTGAGCAAGAACAACAGCGCAGGGGGCATTATGGCTCTCATTCTTGTTCTAAACATGCCACGAGCAAGGGGAAGGCCTCGCAGAGGCGCAAAGTGGTACGCGACCGAATCATGACGGAAGAGGCATAAGAAGTTTGAGAAAGCGCTTGTTTTAGCCAAGTGAAAGAGACCCAAAGAGTCCAGTGAAATAGATTCGCCCCCCAGAACGTATGTTGAGGAGATTCCTTCGGGGGAACTCCCCCAAAATTTTTCTGAAAGTCTCATGTTCACAGTTCCGGACAAGTGGAACCCCCCTGTGTGTTTTGGAGAAGACGCACTGCCTCCCCACCCACGAGCAGCGCACAGTCCCAGCGACACTCCCATTGAGGAATTTGCCACCTGTCTGGTAGAGGAAGAGCTGTCGGAAGGCAACGAGGAGAACATCTGCAAGGATACTGATGAATTGAAGCCGTAGCGAGAGCAACAAGCACACCAGGAGGAGGACGATGAGAAAAAATCACCACCCCAGACATCACTTCTTCACCCTGAGCACCTGAATTTGATTTTCGAGGTCCACAGCATGGTGGACGACCAAATCTTCAGAGTTGTCCACATAAACCAACGCCTGGACATGTTGTAGGCTGCCTACTCGAGTGCCACCCCAAGGCGACATTGCCCCACCTACGCTAAGATTTATGCCATTCTTGTTAGATGCGGCAAGGAGAAGGACGACCGCGAGGACACTGGTTAATAGGTTCTCCTGTTCAACACTGCTCAAAACTCTTTCTTTTTTTATGTTTATCAGAGCTGTAGCTCTTCTAGCTCATAGCCATGGTAGCGATAGCATAGGCATGATTAGACTAATGTTGAAACTGGCCATGCACCCTGGTTTCCTTCGGGCAGGGTGGTAGAACAATGTTTTGAGTTTGCATGTTAGTTTGGACTCGCCAGCTGTCTCAGTTTCCTTCACAGGCGGGACAGCTGACACATCCATGTCATGGTGTAATTTTGAAATAATAATATAATAGGATCTGCTTTTTACTTACAAAAAAAAACATAAATAAGTTTAAAATAGAAAATTAATTTTATAATATAAATAAATAAAATCTAATGTTTTCTTTCTCCTATGGAAAAATATATAAACATTTAAATAAATATTCTATAAAAAGACTAAACATTATTTAAAATTTTTGTTATAACTTGATAAATATTATTAACTAAAGCTTAAAAAAATATTATATTTGCAATAAAAAAAGTTAAATATAGTATACAAAATATATGTCTCATGATAAAGATAATGATGGTTAATGTCCATGAATTAAGAGAAGCATTCCAATATCACTAAAGTTTCAACCTTCTTGGTGACACATTATGTTTTGCAATGATGTTTAGGGATTGATATTTCTTGGATTTCTTTAAAATGTTATTTCTATGCTTGAAAAGCATTAAGAGAAGCATTCCAAGATCACTAACGTTTCAACCCTCTTGGTGTCACAAAGGTGACATATTCTCTCCTGCCATGATATTTAGGGGATATGATGTTATTTCTTATTTTAGCAATATTGATATTCTTCTTTAATTTAATCAGAAAAAAATACTTAGTATTAATGTGACATGTATGTGACTATGAATATATTTAATATAACAATTACGAAATAAAAATTTAATATAGAGAAAAAAGTGTAACATGTAAATCAACTTCTCTGAATACAATCAAAATAAATTATATAAAAACTTTGTATTTATAATTTGATAAACATTATTAACTAAAATTTCATAAAATATTATATTTACATTTAAAAAAGATATATGTAGTATACGAAACATATGTATAATGTACACTTGACATGAATATTTCTAATATAATAATTAAGAAATACAAATTTAATATAAAGAAAAACGTGGAATATACATCCATATAAATCAATTTATTCAAATATATCTAAATTATATATTAAAAAATCAAAATATATATTAAAAAAATTGTAATGTAAGAAATACAATTTTAAAAAATAATGTTAAACATTAATATATATATATCCATTAAAATCTATTCATCTCAATTGAAAAATTGACATCTGAATTTATTTTATATTATTTTATATTTACTCCAATAATAAACTTTCACTTTGACTCGTCTCTTTTTGCTGGGCGGCCTCGTATTCATCTAGTCCTATTAGATCTTTTTTGACACAAATGGGGCAAGTCTGCATTAAAAAGTAATG
>SNQJ01S0009677.1:449902-484641 GCA_010110895.2 Picea sitchensis
TGGTCTTCTCCAGATAATCGATGCAATATTATTCCAGAACTTGCAGAGGGTGTCAGGAAACCTTGGCCGCCAGATCGATTCACGTGATGTGAATTCCAACGAGGACACGGCTACCACCGTCAGCGACCCAGCGAATTCTTGGCATATACGTTGGCACAATATATCGTTTAGCGTTTCTGCCATATTCGGGGAAGGACATAGGAAGAAAGTCTAGCGTTTCTGCCATAGGCTGTCGACATGTGGGAGAGATGAGTGGTGGAAACGCAGGAAGAAAGGAGATTACAACACATGAGTTAGTGTGAAAATCTATCCTTCGTTTACCATGCAGTTGGACGCAATGACGTTGGTGGAGTTGTTGGCGGAGGAATGAGTTGTTTGTTTTCCACGTGTTCCACTTGTTCGGATTGCAAGATGTTTTGATGATCAGGGGATAAATTGTAAGTCTTCTCCTCAATTGTTTTTTTTAAATCACGTAGATCGTGATCACTCTAGATCGATGATGTGGCAATGTAATTAGAAGAGAGACTATTCCTTGCACAAAGCACGGATAGTTGGAGCCTAAACACACAGAGATGAGAGCCAAATGCACAAGATGTCGACTCCGTCTGTCCATGGGCGCCACAGAGCCGAGGCATAAGCTCATACCGCAAGGTTTGGAAAACTTTGAGCTCCCAAGGTCGAGCGAGTGGGTCTTAGAACTTGGTCAAGAGGAAATAACAGTTGCCCTGCTATTCAATTTTGAATTAAAGGCAACTTTCCAATACATATAGCCTCAAAGCCATTACAACATATTCATACTCATTATGAGCTTTATTTATGTCGTTATGAGAATTGTACCCGGGTGGGAAAGATAACAATCATTCCTTATAACCATCCAAGCTACACCTAATTGACTATTTTCACATGTATCTGCCATTTGACACAAGGTATAATCCAATAGTTGGAGTTTATAAGACTAAATTAAAGTCATGTTATATGTATGTATTGACATATACTTTGCGCAGAAGGCCAAGTAGATGGGTTTTAAACTTTGGATTAGCGCCCATTCTATATTGTTATTTCTTCAAAGTTTATGGCTTTACAATTATAGTTTTGTCCATTAAAACTATAGAAAACTATTTTTCTTGGTAGTTTTTCCATATGGATATGAGGCATGGAAATTAAAAACTTTTTTTTTGAAAGCCATTATTATCAGTTTGCCATATGTTGGAGATGGAAAATAAAGGGGTATTTTGAAAAAATTTCCATATGTTAAAATGGGGAATGGAAAAATAGAGGGAGATTGGAAACTTTGATATATGTTGCACTTTTGTAGGGGAGATTGGAAACCATAAAGTTCCACCACTAGTGCACATTTGGGGCATGTTGCCTTAACTTTGAACTTAATGATTATGAAGCATTGTAATGATCTTTTTAGCCACTCTTGAGTGAGGAGAGTGAGCGGCGTTAGTTTGCACCTTAAGCATTAAGTGGCTTCATTTTGTAATCATTATATAAATAGTTGTATGAGGTGATTTACTTAAGCCATGTTGGTGATTCATTGTAAACTTGACCAAAGAGTGTAGTTCTAAACTCTTGGCAAGTAAGGTATGCCAAATATTAAAGTATAGGTCACCAACTACATGTTGCAATATTATGCAGGTGTGGAATTTGAAATTTCAACTCTGAAGAACAAAGGTAAAGGAGACAAGGGATGTGTCTTTCCAAACATTTTCTTTGCAGCGGTTGCAAGTGTTGGATTTGCATTCTGATTTTGAAGTACGTGTGTGAAGGAGTCTTGAAAGAATGTGCCTTTTGAGGACATTTCCATATAGATAAAGTTGATACTTTTGGAGACCAGGAGGTTCTTTGTGGGGAAGCGTGATCCAGACAGATTCCCACACAGGGAAGGACTTTACTATGTTCACCAAGTTGATCTGTAGAGTGGTGAAGGTGGTGAAGTTATATGTTTTGAATTTTATATTTCTCATGCATTTTATTAACTCTTTGTGCGAACAAGGTCTCATGCATTCTTATGATTTTATGAGATGCTCATGCATTTAATTATTCTTTATGATTTTCTGGAAAACTCATGCACTTAATTATTTTGTTAAAATGATTAATACTTGCAAGGAAATTAAGATTCGCGTATTTTTCATTGAAATTGTAATTATGGAAATTAGTTTTTATGTGAGAAACCACCTCACACCAATTTTCCATTATTCTCAATTATAGGTTGAGAGAATCAAGGACATAGATGAAATGTTTTGGGGTGGTTTTGAGACTTTTCCCATTATGTACTTGAATATAGTTTGAGATCCTATATTCATGGATCTTATTTTTCCTCTTTTGTAGTTAGATCCTATTATTGTGGATCTAGGAACTAATGCTCTTTCTTAAGAGGGAGTGAGGAAAACTATATAATTCCTTATGTGAGGCCTTTGTAGGGGGGAGAGTAATGGAGAGTTAACGAGTGGAGTTAGAAATCCATAGTGCTACTATTCCTAAGCTTTGAGAGACTTATTCATGTAAGGTATTATCCTTCTTGATGTATGGAGAGAGATGAGTGTGAATAGTCTTCTTGAATCCTCATTGAAGGAGAAGGAATCACTTATGTAATCACTTATGAGAAGGTTCCAACATATTTTGAAGAAGGAATGAAAGTGATATGCATTCCAATTGAAGTGGGTCCAAAGATGTAGCCCAGGAGAGGTGAACTCCGTTACCAACATTGGTTGTCTCTCTCTCTCATCTTTTCATATGTTTATTCCATTTTGAGTTCATGTGTGTTATGTATTATTTTTTAAAAGCATGGTTAGTCATGGATTCATACGCCCTTTAATCCTTATGCAAATACTTCATCAGAAAACGATTCTTGATTGAAAACTTGTGTAGAGTAAGAACTCGCCCGTTTTCGGATCAAGGATGGATGATTCAGATCGAAACCCTCCAAAGGACATAACATTATTTTAATTCCATGGGAGCCACCAAATATCAATATGCTGGGATGAAATTGCAATTAGGATGCATAGAACCAACTCTCTATAAAACATGTGAAAGAGGCAGGCCATATGTTCTTATCCATTCGAGATAGGAAGAAGATTCAGGTCTCGGATAAAATCTGAGCATAATGAAGAGAAATAATGGAGGGTACAAGAGGAACCTAGCATATAGCAAAGGATGATGGAACCACCTAAAGCCACAACATAGAGTTGTCAACAGATTGTAGCGTTGGTGCAAGAAGCAGTACAATATTTGACCCCATTTTAGAAAACTATCCCAGAACCAGAGTGCACCAAAAAAAAAGGAAAAATAAGACCATGGTAGAAGCAAAACGAACCAACAACACATCAAGGAGCACAGGAACATGAAAAAAATGGAAGAGGGATTTATGTAGAGTAAGAACCTACATATGGTGATAATTATGATACTCAAGAAACAAGAAAACCATCTACCCGAATGATAGAGGGAATTTAAGAATGAGTTCCACGCTTATTGAACTCCATTTTTTAGAAAGAATGGCTTAATTTAATAAGCAATGTGCATACTCTAAGCGAAATTTAATAATACAACAATCGTAGTAGAAAAGGAGACCTCAGACACACTATATGAAGGCTTGAGTGGATCTAGATGAGCCACAGGTGAGCATTGGGGGCATGTTGGAGAGGACTTTTGCATAAGTTTTAGAATCTACACCAAAAGGAGGAAAAAGGGTAAAATATAGTTAGAAGATGGACCAAGATGCACGATGGAACATTGCATCGAAGGCGAAAAATGGTTATAAGCCATAGGGCTTGGGGACATTTTTTCCACTTTTTGTAACAGGCTTATTCCTATTAGGATGTATAAATATGTAAGAAAGGGGGAGTGAGAGGGAGAATGTGACATCATATATAAGTTGCAATTTCTTTTTAGGTAAGAGATTTGAGTAAGGGAAGAAATCAATAGTATTTCTACGAAGTGAACTCGCATTGCAACACAACGGCTAGGAAGATTTGGGATTATATTACTGTTGTATGTTTTGTAGCACAGTGCACAATTGGAAGAAGCTATGAATGAATAAAATAAGAAACACGTATGTGAACCACTTAAATATGTGCATTATGATGTTTATGTTTTTTTCTTATTTATGTTGAATGAATGGATCATATGTGATGTTGTAATGTTGCACATAGATTTCATTTTATGATAATATAATTGTTAACTATGAAAGTTTTGCATGTAAGTAAAGGGTCTGAATGATTCCTCACTTCCTTCCCCTCATGCCTATAAAACCTTGGTTCTTGCAACCCCTCTAGATTCCTTGGGTGAGACTTCACTTTCTCCATAGGTGATGCCAAAAGGGTCGATGTCTAATGGTTTTGATGCTATCTGATTGATTATCCTCAAGTATTCCCCCTGCACAAAAAATGATAGGTCAAGAAGACTCCAAAATAAAGGCAACTTTCAAATAATTATTTTTGTAAGTTTACTTCTCTTCTGTAAACAGTTGCATTTTCGATAAAAGCTGACACCCTCCATTTGTTGTTTGCATTTTTTTGTTTGATTGTTAAAGTGTGGAGTTGCAAGAAACCATTTGAGGTCTAATTTGTCTCTATAAAGGCAACTTTCAAATAATTATTTTTGTAAGTTTACTTGTTTTTTTCTGTAAACAATTGCATTTTCGATAAAAACCAACACCTTCCATTTGTTGTTTGCATTTCTTTGTTTGATTGTTAAAGTGTGGAGTTGTAAGAAACCATTTGAGGTCTAATTTGTCTCTATATGGCTAGAATGGATGAACTATTAGAGTTAATAAATAATCTAATACTCCCTTCTGTGGAAAATACAATCAAAATTGATAAAGCAACTTTGCAATCTATTGTAACTTGTTTGAAAGTTTCACAAGCCAAAGTAGAACTACATCAAACTGTGACTCACCTTCTTCATGACAGATGTGAATGAAAGAATATTCAACATAGTGAACAGTTTCTTGATAAAGAAAAACCTTGTTTTCAAAGAATATGATGATGTTGATTTAGACCAACAACCAATAAATAAGCAACTTAGTGAGCCAACTTCGTATATGAGTGCATATGAAGTTCAAATTCCTCTTTCCAAGCTAATCATCAGATCCTTGAAAGAAATCAAGAACAATAAGAACAAAACCAGTACCAGATATGAAAAGGAATTCACTTTCCATATTCTGGATTATACCAAACCAAATCAGTTCTAGAATGTTGGATTGCTACAAGAAGGTTCATATTCATCTACTCCAATTCAAGAGTAGATTTCAAAATGCCAATATTATCAACGTGTTGGCAACATGGAAGATTAATGCTTCGGTATTCATCCTTGCGACCATTGTGGAAAGAACAATTATCCTTTGGACATATGTTCCAAATGCAAGAAATATGCAAGAGTAAAGAACCACTATGGGTGGATGACTTCTTGCAAATCTTCATCAATAGTCATGAAGATATATCAATCATAACGAATAATTCATTCTCAAGTATTGATGCATCTTGCAATGAAATGATTTACATCTTCTCACATTACTTGAGACCTCTAGCAGGAGGGGATAACATCAATGATTGACATTCAAATTCAATTTTCAAAGTCCTCTCAATCAAGAAGCAACAAGCAAGTGTGATCAATAAGAAGCGAGCATGATTTGGTTTGTGTTCATCCAAAAATTATCAAATTGTTTGTTATTTTCTTTAAACCATTGCTTAGTAGAAGAATTACAATTTCAATGGCCTTTTAACCCAATCTATTAAAATGAAAATTGAAAACATTACACTTTGTTTCTAACAAAATATAGGGTAAATAGCCTTTATCAAGAAATTAAGATTCACTCTTTTATAGGGATTTCTTCTACCAAAATATAGGGTAAATAACATTTATCAAGAAATCAAGATTCACCCTTTTATAGTGTGATTGGGTTTATTATGATAGGTTTTGAATTTAAACCCATAAAAAAGAATATGTCAATACCTGAGGTTTTAACTGGACTAACAAGAAGACAACTTCTAAGATGAACACATGGTAGCTTAAGAATGTGGAATGGGTGGATTAGGTGGATTTCTTCTATTGGAAACTTTCTAAGGTGTTGTGTCCTCTCGTAAGACTAGAAATGGAAACAATCATGTCTTTATTATAGCCATTTTTGAGACTTGGGTTTGTCCTTTCAGTGGGCTTACAATTTCTGCTAGACGATAGTTTTTTGTTTTCCTTAAACCTCCATTTAGTAGAATACTTATAGATTCTATAGTTCATGTTCATATTTAAACCATAATTTGATAGCACTTCCAATTAGTAGTAGACATTGACTTCCATCTTCTACCTAACTTAGGGAATGTTTGGAGAACCATTGAGCCCTGGAGCCAAGTTCTAGAGTTTGTGGTCATCTGTAAACCACTAGATTAGTTTCTGGTCTTCCTTAAACCACTACCACCATTTAGTAGATGACATCAACTTCTACTATCCTTTTGGTTGTGGTCATCCCAAAACCAAACCATCATTTGATAGCACTTCCAATTAGTAGTAGACATTGAATTCCATCTTCTACCTAACTTAGGGAATGTTTGGAGAACCATTGAGCCCTGGAGCCAAGTTCTAGAGTTTGTGGTCATCTGTAAACCACCAGATTAGTTTCTGGTCTTCCTTAAACCACTACCACCATTTAGTAGACGACATCAACTTCTACTATCCTTTTGGTTGTGGTCATCCCAAAACCACAAGATTCAGAGAGCACAAGCACATTCAGCCATTGACACTATCCATTTAGTTGTCCACTTCCATATTTCATCTCTCTCACATACACCCCTTTGGATTTAAGGGGGACTATGCTCGAAACCTAATCCATTAAGGTTACTAACTTTGTCCACTTCCATATTTCATCTCTCTCACATACACCCCTTTGGATTTAAGGGGAACTATGTTCGAAACCTAATCCATTAGGATTACTAACTTGTAAAAATGTGAATTTTCAAATTATAATAACATAGTAAGGTCACATCAATGTACTTATATGTGTATCCTATAAATGAATAACATAATTTTAAAAAGATGTTTTTTAATTTTTGCATTTGTTTTTTATTTCATATTATAAATGATATTTTTCTATAATTATCTATACTTACATTAATTATAAAAAAATATATTAAAAATTATCTTTTATTTTTGTTATATATATAGATATAAATTATTCATAATAATTTAAAAATTAAATTAATTTACATGTTTAAATGTTTTAGCACGTTTTAATTTAATATATAAGATTTCGACACCAATTCTCTTAATTCAATACCTTTTGTTATATCTCTCACTTAATATTAATATTCGTTACTTGTGATGATGATATCTCTCGCACCATATTACCTCAACAAATCATATAAATCATATCCCTTATCCCTCTTGCTACTACTAAAACGTTGCATACATTTAAAAAAAATGGATGTTCATAATGATGAATTAAAAAGTAATTATTAAAAATCACAATTTCCTAATTCTAATTATCATATATTTAGTATCTTCTTATTATTTATTAATGTTTCTAATTATCATATATTTATTATTTATTAATATTTCTAATTATCATATATTTATTATCTTCTTATTATTTATTAATGTTTTTTTCTTGTCATTTTTGCAGCTTTTACGTTGGCATTTCATGTGTGCTGGGAATTATTTTGTGTTTTTTATAAACCAAAGGTATAAGATACATATTTATTTAATAGAATTTGTATTTTTAATTAGTAAATTGATTTAATATTTTTTATTTTTTAGATAATAATTAATATACGTTAATTAGTTATAGAATTAAATATAATAATTCAGTAAGTTTAATTAAATTATTGAAAAAAGGAATGTTATTCTTTTTATTCAAGTTTGATTTTTATAAATAATATATTGATGATGATATATTTAAATAAATATATTGTTAACTAATATTAAGATACATTTCTGAAAATATATATATATATATATATTCCTTTCTATTTACTTTTATTTCAATTATTATATAACTTTTATATATCTACTTATACTATTATCTTATCTTTAGCCTACAAGTGATCCATCGCAATGTGACGACCATAATGAAATAGAGAATGAAATAAAAATTGAAAAGATAGATCGGGAGCAGATTGAAAAAAAACTTGAGAGGTATTTTTAATGTCGTCTTATTATTATTATTCAACTCAATATCTTTCATGTCATTTTATTTTATTGAATCATGGTTTGATTTTATTTTAATGGATTTGTTTCAGCTGTGACATTTGTTCAGAGCCTTCTAAAGATAATGATGAACTTTTTCCACTTCCATGTTTCCATATATTTCATCTTGACTGTATAATCAAGTGGATTAAACCTTATTCGGTAAGTATTATTTATTTTATTATTAGTAATTAATTTTATTAATTAATATTTAATGCATATTTTATACTGAGAAAACTACTTTATTAAATCTAAATCTTATTAGATAAATATGTGTAATTTATTTATTTTATTATTAGTAATTAATTGTATTATTTAAAATTAAATCACATTACTTTTTAATGCAGACTTGCCCCATTTGTGTCAAAAAAGATCTAATAGGACTAGATGAATACGAGGCCGCCCAGCAAAAAAAGACGAGTCAAAGTGAAAGTTTATTATTGGAGTAAATATAAAATAATATAAAATAAATTCAGATGTCAATTTTTCAATTGAGATGAATAGATTTTAATGGATATATATATATATATTAATGTTTAACATTATTTTTTAAAATTGTATTTCTTACATTACAATTTTTTTAATATATATTTTGATTTTTTAATATATAATTTAGATATATTTGAATTAATTGATTTATATGAATGTATATTCCACGTTTTTCTTTATATTAAATTTTTATTTCTTAATTATTATGTTAGAAATATTCATGTCAAGTGTACATTATACATATGTTTCGTATACTACATATATCTTTTTTAAATGTAAATATAATATTTTATTTAATTTTAGTTAATAATGTTTATCAAATTATAAATACAAAGTTTTTATATAATTTATTTTGATTGTAGAGAAGTTGATTTATATGTTATACTTTTTTCTTTATATTAAATTTTTATTTGTTAATTTTTATATTAAATATATTCATACCACATGTAACATTAATACTAAGTATATCTTTTCTTTTCAATATTGTTAAAATAAGAATTAATTTTCATGAGCTGCATAATGAAACATCATGACAATCGCTTAAATATTATGGAAGGAAAGAATATGTCACCTTGACACCAAGAGGGTTGAAACTTTAGTGATCTTGGAATGCTTCTCTTAATTCATGGAAATTAACCATCATTATCTTTATCATGAGACATATATTTTGTATACTATATTTAACTTTTTTTAATGCAAATATAATATTTTATTAAGCTTTAGTTAATAATATTTATCAAGTTATAACAAAATTCTTAAATAATTTTTAGTCTTTTTATAAAATATTTATTTAAATGTTTATATATTTGTCCATAGGAGAAAAAAAAACATTAGATTTTATTCATTTATATTATAAATTAATTTTCTATTTTAAACTTATTTATGGTTTTTTTTTAAGTATTATTTCAAAATTACACCATGACATGGATGTGCCAGCTATCCCGCCTGTGAAGGAAACCGAGACAGATGGTCAGTCCAAACTAACATGCAAACTCAAAACGTTGTTCTGCCACCCTACCCGAAGGAAACTAGGGTGCATGGCCAGTTTCAACATTAGTTTGATCATGCCTATGCTATCGCTACCATGGCTATGAGCTAGAAGAGCTACAAATCTGATAAACATAAAAAAAGAAAGAGTTTTGAGCAGTGTTGAACAGGAGAACCTATTAACCAGTGTCCTCGCGGTCGTCCTTCTCCTTGCCACGTCTAACAGGAATGGCATAAATCTGAGCGTAGGTGGGGCATTGTTGCCTTCGGGTGGCACTAGAGTAGGCGACATACAACATGTCCATGCATTGGTTTATGCGGACAACTATGAAGATTTGGTCATCCACCATGCTGCGGACCTCGAAAATCAGATTCGTGCTTGGGGTGAAGAAGTGATGATTGGGGTGGCGATTTTTGCTCATCGTCCTCCTCCCGGTGTGCTTGCTACTCTCGCTACGGCTTCAATTCATCAGTAGCCTTGCAGATGTTGTCCTCGTTGGCCTTCGATAGCTCTTCCTCTACCGGATAGGTGGTGAATTCCTCAATGGGAGTGTCGCTGGGACCGTGTGCTACTCATGGGTGGGGAGGCAGTGTGTCTTCTCCATAACACGCAGGGGGGTTCCAATTGTCCGGAACCGTGAACATGAGACTTTCAGAAAAATTTTGGGGGAGTTCCCCAGAAGGAATCTCCTCAACATATGTTCTGGGGGGCGAATCTGTTTCGTTGGACTCCCTGGGTCTCTTTTGCTTGGCTAAAACTAGAGCTTTCTCAAACTTCTTATGCCTCTTCCATCGTGAGTCGACCATGTACCACCCTGCGCCTCTGCGAGTCCTTCCCCTTGCTCGTGCCATGTTTAGAACAAGAACAAGAGCCTGAATGCCCCATGCGTTGTTGTTCTCGCTCGGCTTTGTAACCTTCCAATGAATCCCAAAGCCACCGAGAAAGATGATAAGGGAGAAAATGGTGGCTATAGCCATTAAGGCTGCATTCTTAATGCTCTGGCTGGCCGGTCTACTCGCGCGAGTGAGAGGCCTCATCAAAAGGTGGAGGCCGACTGAGTCGATGCCCCTCATAAGTAGTAGGGATATGAGGGTGGTTGGCCACCATTAATGGCCCCTCCTGGCGCTACTCCACATGCCCACCCTGCTCTGCGTGGCACCCCATCTGGGGTTAAACTTATTTATGTTACTAATTATAAAAAAAGAAAAATTATTTGAATTTTTTCAATAACTTTCAAATCTTCATCTCTCTTTGGTAAATTGACAAATACATAGTTCTTTTAGGTTGATCTAGGGAAGGATTTGTTTATTAGATAAATGTAGGGAAGAAATGGAATCCAAACTTTAAATAGAGTTAGAGATAATGCTTAATAAAAAGTTTGCATCATTTTAAGACAAGATTCAATTAGAGATACACAATAACATACTAGGGGTGGAAATTAAACTCCAAAAAATGGAGATTATATTACAAGAAATGGAAAAGCAAAGACCAAAAAAACAAAAGACTAACCCAAGAGGGAGAGGTCTGTAATCTAAAAAGTATTAAAATGAAAAATAAGATTAAAGAGTTAAAAGATGAGTTTAGTAACAATTTTGTGAATTCACTATTTGAACCCGCAGTGAACTAGATTTCTTCAACAATTTATCACCCACAATTTATTTAGCACATAAAATTTATAGAATTGTCATTTTCTGTTACAACTAGGTTTCTTCACAAAAATAAATTTAAAATGCATAGAAGAAATAAATTTGATCAACAATGAAGAAATTAATAGCAACAACAATCACATAACTTAACAACAATATTTTTGGGCAAATAGCCCTTGGAAAAACCACATAGGGAAAACCCGTTCTCTTCTTGTTTGTGGATTTTATTAATGCAACAGAAAGAATATAGAGATCTCTTACAAATGGATCAATCCAATCAATTGGTTGAGTGAAACCTTAACGTTTCACTTCTGAAACAATTGTATGACCCTTCCTTAATCCCTTAAACAAAAAAACTCAGAAATACCCCTACATGAGCCTCTATGCAAATTGTACGACTACCTATGTAAGTCTCTACGTCACCCTGTATGATGAATCTCAGATATGAATGTTACATCCTCTGAAAAATGTCTTGGAAGAAATTCAATCCCTTTCCTGTAATCTCCTTTGTCCTTCCTACAAGTCTCCTCCAACAAACCCTAGAACGATCTCCTTTTGCCACCTGAAAATTGCCCTCTCTCAAGTGAATGATGTGTCCAACCACTAATTCAACCTCGTTTATCTCATCAGCAAGAGAAAATGATATATACAAAGAGATAAAGCATTGATAGCAACCCTCTCTCTCTTAATTATAATACCATCACTTAAATTATTTTCATTTTAACTTTAGAAAAGTGTCCATCAAGTCAACATTAAAATATAACACATATAATGTATTTTTTCCTAAGTAAAACTTGAGGAAAGAGACCAACCCATTTACTTGTATTAGTTTCATTGTCCTCCACCATGCTACGACACCACACATGGGAGAAGACCTTATGAGTTACACTTCTCAACACTCCCTCTTAACGAGGAAGGGATTATGAAACAACCCCATCTTATCTCTGAACTTCATGAATTTGTGTCTACATAGTTCCTTGGTAAATATATCTTCCATCTGATCATCGGTCTATATGTATTGGAGCCTCACTATTCCCCTCTATACATAGTCTCGTAAGATGTGATAGAGGATGTCTATATGTTTTCTACAAACATGAAACACATGATTCTAAGAAATCACGATGCCACTCTAATTATCACAGTGTATTACAGTAGCCTCTAACTCCTTTCCAAATAGTCCAAAGAGAAAATTACCCAACCCCAGTGACTCACATGTTGCTAAACTAGTTGCCATGTACTCTACCTCAGCAAAGCTCAATGACATTGATCTCTTACTCCTGTTGAACCAGGATATAATACTCGATCCTATGATAAAGAAACACCTTGAAGTGCTCTTTCTGTCTTTTGTACATCCTTCCCAATCAACATTTGTAAAACCTACCAATCTCACTCCACAACTGTGCTCATACAACAACTCGTACTCCACTCTATCTCTCAAGTAGCAAAGTGCATGCTTTACATCTATCCAATGCACTCTTCGAGGGTCCACCATGAACTTACTCAAAGAGTTAAATACAAATCTAATATATGACCTAGTGTTGACTAGATACATGAGAAATCCAATAACCTGATGATATATGGTGCGTTCTACTATCTCAGAACTATATACATCAATCTTCCTCTATTTTGTCACTAGAGACATGGACATGGGCCTATAATATGTCATCCTAAACCTATGTAATATTTCTACTATATACTTTCCCTATCATAAGAAGAAGCTTCCATTAGTTTTCCGAACCTGTAGACCAAGGAAGTAATGCATCAAACCAAGGTATTTAATATCGAACTTTACTACAAGGTTAGACTTGTAGTCTACAATCAATTTCTCATCTCCAGTAAGAAATAGATCATCAACATATAGTACCAATATGAGAGGCACCTCACTTGATAGAAGATAGAGGTTTATATCAACCTCACTTTATTAGAATCCCATCTCTCTCAAGTAATTTTCGATCCTCGAGTACCACACACGAGGTGTCTTCTTGAGCCCATAGAAGGATAATCTCAACTTGAAAACATGTGTATCCCTGTATTCAACCTCAAAGCCCTCAGGCCGCTCAATATAGACTTCTTCCTCAATAAATTTGTTAAGGAAGGAAATATTTGGATCCATCTGATGAATGTGCCATCCCATCTCTATTGCAAGTGAAATAACCGCTTGGATGGAGGAATATCTAGACATTGGGGTGAAAGTCTCCTCGTAATCAACTCTCTCTTTCTGTCCAAACTCCTTGGATATGAAACACTCCTTATACTTCTCCATGCTTCCCTCTACTGCATGTTTAACTTACAGATCCATCTCGATACAACCACTCATTTGTCCTCTATCTTGGGCACCACCTCCCATACATTGTTTTTCATGATAGAGGCATACTCCTCCAGCATGGCCCCCTGCCACACTCCCTGATGTGCAACATGCTCATAAGTGGAAGGATTTATATCTATAAGCTCTATCATGAGTGCCATGTACCCAAATATCTATAGTGGTTTACTCTCTAGAAGATTTCCCTAAAAGTGTTACCTATATAGAATCACTAACTATGGACTTGTACCACTTAGGTTATGGTGTAGTCTCAATATGTTGTGGAAAAGCCTCATGTTTCTCATTCTCTTCATAATTCTCATGACTATGATGTCCACTAGTCTCCCTCTCAACACTAGTACCTGTACTTGTACCCTGTGTCTATGACTCAATACTTTGTACCTCCTCAATAATTTTCCCTGAGTCATGTTCTTGTTGGTCCTCTACCTGCACTAGCATATCTCTATATCTCCTCAAGACTCACTCCTCTTTTAACTTCATATCCATACTTACCACAATTATTCTATGTCTTGTCACAAAGAAGTGGTAGGCCTTGGAGACCTCATTGTAACCAATCAGTATCCCCTTCCCTCCTGTGAGGTCCAACTTTGTCCTCTTCTCCAAAGGGACATGTCAATAACAAACACTCCCAAATATGCGACTATGACTCACATATGGCCTAGTACCTTTATAAACCTTCTCATGTGTCAATTTCACTAGAATGGTATCAGAACTTCTATTATGTATTTATACAGATGTGAGACATGCCTCTTCCCATAAAAACACTGGTAACTTCTGATCATGCATCATCGCATGTGTTTCACCCACTATGTTCCTTTTATTACGCTCTGCAACTCCATTCTACTATGGGTTGTAAGGAATTGTGAGCTCCTTCTTAATACCCTGAGTATCACAATACTCCACAAACACATTAGAGGTGTACTCACCCCCATTATCCAATCTAAGTACTCAGATCCTCATACTAGACTAGTTCTCCACTAGAGCTCTAAACCCTTTGAACCTATCAAAGACCTCATCGTTAGTCTTAAGGAAATATATCCAAGTCTTCATGGAGTAGTCATCAATAAATGTGACATAGTAGTTGAAGTCATTAAATGACTGCACACTCATAGGACCACAAACATCCAAATAGATTAGATCCAAGATCCCCTTGGACCTATTCTCACTAGATGGAAATGACTTGCGAGCATACTTTCCCAATGGACAAACCTTACATGGATCATGCTTCTTTGTTGTAACCTAGGGAATTCCTATAACTTATTGTCTCAAATGATCCAACACACCAAAATTTGATTTTGTCATCCGTCTGTGCCATAACTCACTCAAATTTGTGCTGCTACTAACTAATGCTTTTGTTGGATCAAAATGCATCTAGTATACTTTCTCACTTTTAACCCGAATTATCTTATCCATATTGGTTGTAGACACCTTTGGTCTAATGTATACATTTCCTCCAAATAAGGTCACCTCAAACCCTTTATCCTCCAAGGTATAAACTAAAATGAGGTTCTTGGTAAGACCATGAACATACAATACGTCAACAAAATGGAGTGGTTTACCCAAATCCCTTAGAAATGACATTGTGCGTATGCCTTGTTCCTTATAGCGCACATCATATCCTAGCTCAATATGAATATTCACACCTCCCTCCTACAAGATACTAAATAACTCTTTGCACCCAATCATATGACACAAAGCACTGCTATCCACATACCAAACACTTGTGGCAATTGACCTCAACATACATGCAATAAGGAAGAAATCCTCCTCAAATATATTCACAAAATACACTACTCTTGTAGAGGATTCCATCTGTAACTTCTTACTCTTTTTCTTTTCCAAACACTTTAAGGCAAAGTGCCCAAGCCTGTGACAATGGAAACACTTGACTTTGAAGAAGTCAATGTTCTTCTTCTTTCCACCTGCTCCACTCTTGGAGCCGTTCTTATTAGACTTTCACTTTCCTTTTCTTGCAAGAGATAAATCCTCCTCATCCACAACCTGATATGATGTAGATGATCCACTCTCCTAACCAAGAAAAATTACCTCTTGCAAAAAACTAATCCTATAAATGCTTCAAGTCAAGGAGCTTGTCCCGAGCTACAGTCCCATGCACAAATGTGTCCCATGGATTTGAAAAACCATCAGGGCTATATGTACTAGCTCGAAATCCTTTGTCTTTGAGATAACTCCTACAAGTGCATACCTGATCTGTGTAATACGAGTGAGGTAGGTAACTACACCTTCACCTTTGTCCATCTTGGTACCTCACATCATTTCCCAAAGCACCATAATCTCATTTTCATTATTACTCTGATAGAGGCTACCCAAGGCATTACACATGTCTTTAGTAGACATTTTCCCTAAAATTTGTTAGACTATGTGATCCTTTACCCCATCAAGTATTATGCTCATAGCCTTTGCTTCACCCTTCTTCTAGGCTCCCAACAAATTTGCATCTATAGGAGTTGTTTCTTTACCATCAACATGTTCAAGGACATCATTGAAATCCAATATTCTCACAACCCTCTCTTTCCAAGTGGGGAAGTTCTAAGCACCTTGAAATCTATCCTCAACTTTCAAAGTCATGGACATTTCTAAAAGTGTCTTTTTCCAAACCCTAATGCTACCTTACCAACCGATTCTATGTTTAGATATGAAATCAATCTTCTTCACCCAATACGTTGATGTTGTTACTTCAACAAGATTGCTTTAATACCATGTGAATTCACTAAAACCCATAAAAAAAAACCATATTTCTTCAACAATTTATCACCCAAAAATTTATTTAGCACATATAATTTATGAAATTGTTAGTTTTTGTTAAAACTAGGTTTCTTCATGGAAAAAAAAATGCACAACAGAAATAAATTTGATCAATAATGAAGAAAATAACAACAATCACATCGCATGAGAACAACAATATTTTTGGGCAAATAGCCCATGGAATGTGGATTTTATTAATGCAACAAAAAGGATATGGAGATCTCTTACAAATGGATCAATCCAATCAATTGGCTGAGTGAAACCCCATCGTTTCACTTCCAGAACAATTATACGACATGTTGGCTGTCAGGCGAAATATATGTCATTATAATAACGTTGTAGTACGTGCCCAAACATTTAATTGTCAACCCGGGGTACGTAGACTGACGAAGCACACGCACTGTATATGCAGGACTGAAGTAGAACTAATCTAATCTAATCTATGTTGCTGAAATCAAACTAATCTAAGAAAGCATTGAAACCTGAAATCAAACCAATCTAAGAAAGCATTGAAACACTAACTAGGAAAGTATGAAATTGCCTAAGGGAAATACAACATGAAGAGTTTAAATACAATGAGCTCATACAATATATCAATCTTAAATCATATTACAATAATCAATGACAAAACATGAAAGAATAACAAAGTTAAGAATTCCCTCCCCTTGATTACAATCATTAACCTTAATTGAATTCTAATTTCTAACTCTAATTCAATCCTAATTGAATAATTGAATTCTCATGAAGAGAGAGAACTCTCTTATATACATGAAGAAGATAACCATCTCACACTATGCATCCACTATTCTCTCAACCACTCTCAACTACTTTTCCCATTATTACAAGATATGATCCCTTCAAACTCACACATATCTCTCATATATCTTAGATAAGATATTCTAACCAAATCACCATGATCTCTCCTTGAGAAGAGGTTTGAATAATTATCTCCTTTGGAATGATGGAAGAGATATTCAGAAGTCTCTTTGAATTAATCATCCACATATTCCTACTAATTATCGCAAAGCTCACACATAATTGAGATATATATGAAAACATATTCTAATATTTAATCATAAATTCACTTTAATTACTAAATGAATAAAGTGGAAAATGATGAAACCCAAATGTATTTCATGAAAATGGTATGATGAAGGTTTAATACGGCTGAAATGTAAGGAATAGTGAAGGAAAGGTGGATGAAAATGCTACATCGAGTCCCAACATGCCCTGAATCCTAACTTATTGTATGTCCCTCATGCAACCATGCATGGATATTCCGAAGAACCTTTGGCATTTGGAGCTTTTCATTTGATTGATGATGTATTTTAATAATGAATGTTTACAGGATATGTGGGAGACATGAGTAACAACCATGAGTAAAAACTGGCATTTTTCTTATGGTTGATTCTTGTGTAACAACCATGAATATAAGAATGTTGGTTCCTCAGGTTAACAACATTCATTCTACTATTTTCTTGTCGCTACACAATAATTTTTCCATATTTTAGTTTCCAATAACAATTTATTGATTTTCCCATGGTTGGTTCTTTTGCAACAAACCATGAATATAAGAATGTTGGTTCTTGTGTTAACAACATTCATTCCCATTATTTTCGCTTACTGCTATGATAATAATTGTGCCCATATATTCAATGGAAAAGATAAGCTATCAATGTGCATAAGAAATCATCAATGATATAAGAAAGCCTTTTCTATCTTTTATGAATCATGCCTAGGTGTAGATCAATGCATAAAGTAAAGTGCATCAAGGGATCGTTGGAAAATAAATTTTGGGGAAGTGTAAATGGAATGAAAATCAAACGATGATAGTGTAAAAATGTGGTAAGGTAAATATAGTTCCCCCCCCCGCAACTGAATTGGGTGCATGTCCCCATGCAACATAGTGTAGGTCATGGAAGGAAATGAAGTGTGGTGAGGGAATTTTCCAAAATATTCAAGTCGCATAGAAGGAATATCATGATTAAAGCTTAGAAAACAAACATACCTTCACTTACCCAAAATGTAGATGAACCATGTAATAGGAATGTAGTTGTTGCGGCCGCTGGATCAAGAAATCGTGGATCGGTACCGTGAAGTCGCATCCACCGTAACGCCGGAACCGCGAGAAAAGAATATGTGGATCAAGCGAATCGGTAGAATACATGGAAGGTGTCACCGGTGCGTGATCAAGGACGGCGTAGTTGCAGGTGGAATGGTGTTGTTGCTGTAACGTGAAAGATGGCAATGCTGTAGGATCAGCGTAGCAGGATCGCTGTAGCAAAAGACTAATCGTTAACCGCGAATCAGCGGAATCCACCGCGAATCGCCATAATAGAGACTGTTGTCACAACAACGGATGGAGCTACAACGACTGTCACTGCTGATCAGAGAATGTGCAGTGGAGGTATCTGAAGTGGTGCTGATGAATAATGGAAAGGAGAAAGTATGGAAATGTGGAACCGTCGTGCTCTCATAGATCTGAAATCATGTCACTGTGAATCGCCGAGGGAGTCATGAAAGTGTATAGTCTTCACCGCTACAAAACCCAATGGTTAACTTAAATAAGCGCGTAATAAATGCGGTCGATGCGGTCGAAAGCATGAGAAAACTGGATCACCGCCACTTACGAATGTCGTTAACCAATGCGTAGGCAAACTCACCATTGATGTCAATGAGTGCCAGGTAAATTGAAAATATCTTATGGGCGCGTAATAGATGAGCTTGATGTTGAGCCATCGTAAGATCTCGACGTATCATGGGACATTGATATATTCCCATGATTTCCAGAGAACTTGCCATTAAGTCATGTAAGCCTCTAGGTCCTCAAATGGACTCTAGTCTATAATCCCAGAGTAAGGTGTTGAGGCCTATGGGCAAGACTTGTTGAAAGGTGGGTCTAAGGAATTTGTACATCACCAACGCAAGTTTGTACAAAAATATTTGGTAAGACTATCAATGGAAAGAACTCATGAGCAAAAAGTGTGTATCAGCATGGTGAGGAAAACGAGGGAATGTAATTATGGAAAGGGAACTAAATGGTTTTATTCAAAAGGGTGGAACCGGAATGGGAAAAAGAAGGCAAAAGTGAACTGAAGGGATAAATGAATGTATGCATTCCGTAGAAAAATAGGCATGTAAAGTTCTCGACTGATAAAGTGATGGGTACACATAGGTTCTACATAGATTGACTTTAATTGCATTTGAAGGAAAAATAGGGATAAACATGCATGACGAAAATGGGTTATGAAAGGTTACTGTGTAACAGCAAGCGTCATGATGTTTATGATGATTAATAGCTTCGTCAAGCTGTTGATCAAAACATGTTTAGAGCTAAAAGTTTCAGATTCTGAAAATCACAGCAGCAAGAAATGTAATCATCTTTGAACCTCTAAAATGTTAGTACTAAACCCCAAGTAATGAAATAGTGAGATCGTTGAAAAACATAAAATGCGGGAATGAGTACAAATGCCAACAAAAATGAAATGTGTCTTTCTTACATGTTGCCATAGGCAATCTCCCTTGTCAAAAACCTGTTTCGAAAGTAACTCAAGGAACGCTAAAAACATAATTTCAATAATGTTCCAGAAAGTGGAAAAGATCCATTTGCAATGTTTTGAGTTTCATAATTTTGAAGCTTTTATAATTTTAATGTTTTTGTTTTATTTCTATAATACCACAAGAGGAAAGAGAAATAAAAATTATGTTAAATCACAGTCAATGTTTAATTCCATTTGTGATAAGAGAAAATGTATAAAACTATCCGCGCCAACAACCATAACCGATTAACGGAAAGCAGCGCTCCAAGTCTAATGAGACTTTTCCATCTGCTTTTATTCTTGTTCAACATGTCTTCAACATCACACAAATGCAAGCCTTGAAGGATTTTCAATAATGTGGTCTCAATCAGAAAAAGACCCTTCCAAAGCTCTTGTCAGACTGCATCTCTGATCCCTTAGTACCCAAGCATAATACTTCAACCAGCTGATTGATAGCTCCAACAGCAACTTCATGCCGTTGTATCTCAGGACTAAAAAAAAAGAATCCTAGTAACTCCCAAGCAAGGTTTCCTTCTACAGCATCTCGAGGACCAAGAAAGAGATACTTCTGTCAAGGCTCTATAGCCCCGCCGCCATTACCAGAAGCACTGTATTAGCTACGCCAAAGCAATGTACATCCGTCACACATGCACTGCATTCATAGAGCTTGCGCAAGCAGCATTTGTTTGCAGTTTCTTCGGATTTTAGTAAAGTTGTAAGTGCAGGGATGGCTTGCATTTTTGCAGGTTCATGAATTATATCCCTATCTTGAAATAGAATTACCAATAAGAGAGCACATACCCATATAATGCCATTTTCTTCAGTGTCAGTACACACAACTTGAGAGGAAAATTTTGAAATTCTCTCTGTGAGGATCTCAATTACACTAGCCTCCATTATAGTAAACTTACCTTTGCTATCATGAGATGCTGTCACAGAAAGTAACCATATAGATACAAAGCTCCCTGAAGTAGTAGCTGTAAAAATTTCAATATTATCTCACTCTTCTGCGTACCCATGTACAAAAGACAAATAAGGAAAAAGGCGTACCGAGATCCCTTTAGCACAAAGATTAGATAAAACAACAAAGTTCGAATTCTCCCCACATCTAGCGATCTTGTACAACAATGTCTAAAACACGTTAATCATAAATTTCAAGAACATAAATAGATCACAAAAAATTTTATTGTTTTGGCCCTCCTTGGTTGTTCGATTCTTTCATGGATCAAGCCTCCACCCATACCAACTCTGCAAATCAGGCTCCTGTCCAAAAAGAAATCTGCCATTTCTTCCAACACGAGTATGAGTTTGTCTCGTTGTTAAAACTGTCCATCCTGAAATCGAAAGCATTTTCAATGTTCAAAAACCAAACCGCCTCAAAACCAAGAAGAATTCCCAAAATTCCGCCTGTGAGTCAGCTACATGAGACCTCTTTTGCACAAAACCTGTGTCTTGGATTTTTGAAATTCATCACGGCTTGCTCGAAAATTGCACCCGGGTTGATTATCCTTAATTGACGTAAAATTTCGAATCGAGAGTTTCTGCTTATTTTCGGCTATTTGTTATAACGGTTTTGTGTTTTGATCCAGATTATGAGAGGATTTCTAGAAAATGAAAAGTAAGCTCGATTTTTTAATAGATTCTTATTTACAAAAACAAGGATTCAAAATGGGAAATGTAGAATCTATGATGCAACGTATCACCAAGAATCACCGTCTCGGAAACATAGCACGTATTGTTAAAACAATTCTAATAATAGCATTCAGGCTTGAAATATATGAGTGATCATAATAATCCATGGATTTTAGCCAAGAAAACTCCAACTAGACCCTTGAAATTTTATAACCCATGTGCATAATTTTTTAACTGAAAGTTTTATTTCGCTTTTCAATAAAAAATATCAAACGATTCCGTAGGAATGTTGGATGAAGCAGTTTCATATTCTCATTTTGCGAGGTTCATGCCAAGCCAATTGTTGTAAATTACTCTCATAGCCATGTTTTTGATAAACCTCGTTGTAATTATTTACTATCTTTTTCATTTATTATGTGTGCATTATTCGGATATATAAATTCAAATTGCAAACTAAAGTTTTCTTTGATTGCCTTTTGTTGCAAAGTACTTCCAAAGCTACAAGATAGCATCGAGGACAAGGCGGTGTTGATGCAATTCAAAACTAGAAATAAACCAAAACCAAGTGTTAATTTTTAATCTGTAATCCCACCCAGTCACCTCACCGATTTTTCACAAATTTAAATGCTAAACTCGGGCCAAAGATCGTTAACAGATGTTACTACCATTGTTTCAAAGATTCCGCTGGCCAGCTGCGTTTCAAAGATCTACCACAAGAAGAGCCAAAGATCTACCATGCTAGTTGTTTCAAAGATTCCATACAGTTGTTTCAAAGATATACCAAAGATCGTTTCAAATTTTATGCTACGTACCGGGTGTTTCAAAGATAAGCTACACCAGAGCCAAGATCAAAACTAACAGAAAATAAATTTCAGAAATAAAATAATTTTTCAAACCTAAAACATGAGGATTATGAACACCGCTTTCAATGCAGAAATTAAATATCGCTATAAAACCTAAAATATTAGACACAAATATTTTCTGCCTAACTGACTCGAAAACCCACAAGGGGAAACCAAATAGAGAGGGATTTGTATTATTTATGCTATAACACCATAAGTCAAAATTTCAACGCTTCAAAGATGCCGTAATGCCTTAAATTTGGTTTTGTTTTACCTTGTGTCTGAAAGTTCGTTGTGAATTGCGTGCTCAAATTGTGGCCCTAAGCCAAGTTATGCAAACAATTTGGTTATGATGTAGCTATGGGCCGGTGTTTCAGCTATAGTGACAAGAGTTTCAACACATACGTACGTAGACCCAAGCTTCTGTGCTGCATATATATAATTTTTCGCTTGCGTTTTCAAAAACCTTTTGGAAATTCTTATTTTGTAAAATAAAGAATGTATGGACAAGATCGCTATCAATAAATACATGCCTAATCAAGCTTTCAACATGTTGTCCAAAGATCACATGTTTATTCATAATTTTTCTTTTGCAAATGGAGCATTTAGTTAATCATTATACTTCCTAAAAAAACATTATTATTCATCCCTACTTTCTGATCCTCGCGGTCGCATGAAGCGCTGAGGAGAGTATACTTATTCCTAAGAAAAGAACGTAAAGTGAAAACTTAAAATGAAAGCCTACCTATTCTATACTAATTAGAAATTAGAAAAATAGTTACGTGTAATCAAATTTCCAGGGAAGCCATACACGTAATAGTAGTATGCATATGTCCCCTTCCAATTTCACAAATGATAACTCTATAGAATATACATGAATATGCAAAAGATAATTAAAACAAACTCTAAATTATCAAAGAGAAAGAAAAACTAAATGACTTTAACCCGGTATCTGCTTGAAACCATTGTTCACGAGGCTCTCTTAGGTGTAATTTGTCTCACTCACATCATGTTGCAGCCCCTCATTGTCCTCCTCCTTCTCCGCTGCCTCATTCTTATGTGTTGATTCAATGCCTTATTTCCTCGAGTGAGTAATTAAGTCACCTTATCAAGATCTTCTTCCGAAGAGGAAATCCCTATCAAGAGGATCCGGGAAAGGAAGTTAGTCTAAGCTTATATTCATAGTTAAATCATGTTAAAGAAGAAGGGATTCTTGCATATTCAAATTAAAATGAAAATCTGAAAATCACACTTACTGAAACACTCTTGAAACAAACCACTCTTTAATAAACACAAAAAAAAACACTCTTCATGCTTCATAGAACCCACTGCTAATTGAAATGATTGATTACACATTGAAAGTTATCTATCTCCCAATGTAGAGAACAAGACCATCTAATTCCTTCCATTAAGAAAGAACCTTTAAGCCCTGTTTCTGACTAACACACTTGCAGAGTGTGTTTCAATTTCTGCATGCTTGTCCCCACATGAGTCATAGGCGCGTTTAGGTGCCTCAAACCAATGCAAGGCTTTTCCCCTACGTATTACAGCCCGGACACCTAGAGGTTAGGAACATGATGGCAGGGAGAACATGAGGAATATCCACTCAAGTAGCTTCTATGACCCCTTACCAACACATGCAAAAATCTATGTAATTGAAATCTACAGAGAATGTGACCTTCTAATCCCTTCCATTAAGTAGGGATTGGAAGGTCCTGTTCTCTGATTAGCATGCTTGTAGATACAATTGAAATCTACAGAGAACAGACCCTATTAATCCCTTCCATTGCTGTGGACCCTTGACCCAATCTCTCCACTAGCACACTTGCGTAAACAATTAAAATCTAATAGAGACAAGACCTTCTAATCTCTTCCATTAAGTAGGGACCCTTAAACCACTTCCTCGATACTCCTCAATCTCTGTGCTTCCTACAGGCTTCAAATGTCAGCGGTAAATATAAGGTCGCTATAATAACGCTAGTAATGCGGCTCAAATCCATTTAATTCTTTTCGTCAACCTGGGTAATGTAGATCCATCGGCTAATACTAATAATCAGATATGCGGACTCCGAAGTAGAACTAATTCAATCTAATCTATGTTGCTGAAATCAAACTAATCTAAGAAAGTATACTAAACAACAACTAGAAAGCAAGGAAATTGCCTAAGGGAAATACAACATGTGAAGAGAGTTTAACACAATGAGCTCATACAATATATCAATCTCAAATCATATTACAATAATCACTGACAAAACATGAAAGTAATAACAAAGCTAAGAATTCCCTCTTCCTGATTACACCACAATCTAATTGAAATCTAACTTAACCAATTTCTAATTCTCTAATTGAATTTCATGAAGAGAGAGCACTCACTTATATACATGAAAGTCTCGAAAAGTGTCATTATTACAGATCCACTATTCTCAACCACTCTCAACTACTTTCCCATTATTACAAGATATGATCCCTCAAATCCTCACACATATCTCTATATATCTTAGATAAGATATTCTAACCAAATCTCCATGATTCTCTCCTTGATAAGAGGCTTGAATAATTATCTCCTTTGGAATGATGTGGAAGAGATATTCGAGAAGTCTCTTTGAATTAATCATCCACATATTATTCCTACACATTACAAAGCTCACACATAATTGAGATATATATGAAAACATGTATATTTCCTAATATTTAATCATAAATTCACTTTTAATACTAAAATGAATAAAGTGGAAAATGATGTGAAACCCAAATGTATTTATGAAAACGGTATGATGAAGGTTTAATGGGGCGATGAAATGTAAGGAATAGTGAAGGGAAAGGTGGATGAAAATGTGACATTTCTGAGTCCCAACATTGGCGTAGACCAATTTTTGGAGGAAATCAAGGAAGTTTTGAAGAAATCAAGGAAAAAATAAGAAAATATAAGGAAACATCGGAAAAGCAGGAGCATTCCAGAAATAGAGGAAAAGCGGTGCCAGAAACAAAGGAAAACCAACGCTGAGGAAAAGCAGTTATAAACTGGACAAACTGATGCAGAGAAGTTGGAAAGTGGACAAGCGTTGACTTGGAGAATGAATGCAATGTGGACCAACTGATATTGAGTCACTTGGAAAGTGGAAAAACCTAATCCACTTAGGTTTAGGGTTTTGTAAGGGCTTTGTCCCATTTTTGGTGTAAATAGAATGTATTGGGACTGTGGAAGAGGTTGGAAGTTCTCATTTTTGTTCTGAGTTCTAGATTTTGTTAGTCTACGCATGTTCAAAGATTTGTTCTAAGTTTTGTGAACACTATCGTGATCTGGGGATATCAATTGTAATGGAGGAAGAAATGTACAGTGCGCAGCACTGGATTTTGCAGGAAGATTAATAAAGAGTTGAAGCGACTCATCTTTGTGTACATAGCCTTGGGAGGGGGTGAACCATGGTACATATGGGTTATGTGTGAATGTTTTCAATAATTGTGGTTATATTTTATTTAATGAGTTTTATGATGAACATGTTAAAATGATAAAGGAAATAATATTGCGCACTAAGGATAAAATGATGAAATCTATGGAACAACACTAAATGGATAATTGTCATAGTTAGTATTCAGATCTTAATCTTATGTTGAAGTAAATGAATATATGTCATTGGGTATATGATGTTATAATGGTTAATGAAGTTATGTTGGAATAGTTATGTCACTGGTCAGAACTAAGATCCAACTAGGGTTACCATAATAAATGGGTATTTGAGGGCTAGTAGTTGAGTAGATCTAATTCCCCTGAGAGAGAAGCACATCTCATCCCATCATTGCAGAAACCTGAGTCCTGCGACCACCCATTGAAGCCATCTTGGGTGAGACTACGCAGTTCACTCTGTGCATTGTTTTTCCTTTTGGTATCCAGAAGGGGAGAAGGGACGATGTTCGAAGTGTTATTGGTAATCTTGTAGTTAGAAACTGGGTCAGCCCATAAAGACAACAAATGGTTCTATTTCCGGTTGGAACTCACAAGATTATATCGGGAGGGATGTATCACACAGTATAGCATGAGGGATTAAGAAAGGGGATTTTTTTAGTTTGGCACCCCACAAAAGTGGAGATTTAAATATGGTTGATAATTTAGGAACTAGAGTTTTCCCACAAAGATAATAGAATCCTTAAGTTTAAGCCAAGACAATACTTGGAGATAAAAGTATTCAGTGAAATACACAAGATTTTCTTTAGTGAGTTTCCCACACTATTGCAAGAGTGGATAGCATGATTGAAAGATACACATCTGAAAAATAGAGTTAGATTAGTGGAGTGGACATAAGAGAGTATTCCGTGGTTGAATAGGGTGAATAACGAATTCACGTTCGAAGTAGATTTTTTGCTAGACAACATTGTAGTGGGGTATATCATTGAGCTTGTAGTAGATACATCAAATTCTTACAATGTAGTAGAGTAGGAGTTTCTTAAGGATAAGGGGAAGGTACATCAGGTCATTATACACTTCAATCAAGACACTATTGCATGATAAAGGGATATTAACCATGGAATCATACAACTAAACTACCCTACATGCATGGGGGAGTTAGGGGAAACACTGAGGAAGGTTTGATGTGGAGGGGGAAATAGATAGAGGAGAGCACAATAAAGAGAGATATCCCATTATGATGGATCAAGAGGAGATCCAATAAATTCTATAGAGGGAAGGAACGACGCTTAGTGTAAGACCCTACCAGTATAAGCTCAATAGGAAGAAAAGAGCAGTAGTTGAGAGGGAAGGATTGGAGAGTGATGAGGAAGAGGTAGAGGATCTTTGTGACAAGGAGCACATTGAATAAATATTGTGTGCCACATATGAAATAAATACTAGAGGAGAGGGATCTAATGCAGAAGCAAGTACCCCCATACAAATATGAATCACTGTAGAACCTACAACCCCATGTACATTTAACACATCAACAAAGAAAGAGTTGTTTAGAGAACAAGTGACTGATAGTAAGAGGAATCTAGGAGATTAGAATATAAGTGAGTGTACAAGTGGAAGTTCCAACAATAGTGTAGGTAGTGGTACAAGTGGAAGTAATAGTAGGAATACCAGTGGGATTCAAGTATGAACAATAGTGCACGTATAGTAGTACCATGTGGGGAGAAGGTACGACACATTCTACAATGGTAGGTGTAGATCCAACAAAAATATTACCATAGTTCCATGGGGATGGAACAACAGACCCAAAAAATCACCTATTTGTGTGTGAGCGAATAAGGGAAGTGAAAAGAGTCAATGATGAGGAAGCAAACATAGCACAACTAGCAATAACATTCAGAAACCGTGCATTGGATTGGTACATGAATCTAGCAGTAAACAATCCACAGGGTACACCAGGAACAGTTGCAGAGATCAAGCAGGCACTAATCACTAAGTTTCATAGGCCGAAATTAAAGGATCTATTTATGAATGAGATGATTGAGGTTAGACAGAAACCAGGAGAGTGTTGGATTACTAAGAGGGGGGCTGAATCAGTAATAGGGTAATTATAATCCTCTTCTCTAAATAATCCAAGTGCTATATCAATGTAGAATTATTATCAAATAATGAGCAATAAGAAATGAAAAATCACACACATACATAGTACACCAGTGTTTTACGTGGAAACCCAAATCGGGAGAAAACCACATAATGTTTTTTCTTATATGTCTTGAGGAATTACATTTATTGGAAGCACCAACTTCCTTTTTTTTCTAGCTGCAACTGGAAGGGGGGTCCAATCCCCTAGTTTCTTAGGCTACAACCTGAGGGAAGCTCCAACTCCCCAATTCTCTAGCTACAACCAGAAGGAGGCTACAATGCCCTAAGTTCTCCGGCTACAACTAGAAGGTGGCTACAACCACCTATCCTTGCCCTGTCCTACCACCCTGAAGTAGAAGTAGAATGATGGAAGCACTGCCAACCTCTCATTGTCAAATATACTATTTTACAACTATATCAACCTATACTTTTGACTTTTATCCAATCTATATAACTATCCTGTAATCAATATGTACTTGAACTGAACATGTATCTACAAAAATAAAACAGATACGAGACCTGTAGTGATGTAGTCCATGTATGTATGTGCGCTATCTGTTATTCAGCTTGTGTATGTACATGCCCTATCTGTTATGCAGCCTGCGTATTCCTTCTAAAGCTAGGGTTTCCTTTCACTTGAAAAATTATGACCCTCTGTAACTTCTTTCACATAAAACTGTAACTTGTCACTGTATCCATACTGTAACTATACCATGTGCATGCATCCTCATACATAACCTCCACTCAAGGAAAGTATGTCTTTCTCTAGTCATGTGCCATATAGGTATGTGTAATCATGAACAAGAATAATATCCCTCACATGATCTTATTCATCAACCCCTTTCTGATATTCAACTTCTCAATACATCAATAAATACAAGATCTCAACCATGTACCATAAAAACTCTTAGCCATATGCCAAGAAATATAAGATGTGCCTCAACAAGAAGTATCAATGATAAATATACCAGTACTGTATTTCTGTAGATCTGACTTATACATAAGATCCCATGTAGCCACTAGTTTCTCTAGGGAGAATCCTCAAATCTCCATTGCCATTCCTCATGCATACATAAAAATACAACTATTCATAGAAATAAGACATACCTTTTGAACCAATGGATGGATCTGATGTATCTAAGAACTCTAGACCTTCCTGGGAGATTGATCTCAAAATGTAGAACCTATGCACCTTCATCTTCTCAATTTTAATGGATTTATCAACATGTACTCACCCTATACACAACCAACCAGCGTATGTACTCACCCTATACACAAATAGCCCGCGTACATGTACGCACCCTATACACATCTAGTCCGCATACGTACACATCCAACCTGCGTACGTGTAATCACCCTATACACAGACAACCCATGTACTCTTCCAAAAATAGGGTTTTCTATGAATCTGAGAATTTCATCATCAACCTTTCGTGCTACCTCAAACGTTCACCACTTCAAATGTATCCACAAGTATTTACAAGAATATTTACAAAAGAAAATAGATATACAATATGTACACGTGTGTTTTTATGAGTGAGATTTGTCTCTTATATATATCTTCATGTAGCCTTACACTTTCCTTATTTTAGGGCTTCTTCATTTAAAACAATTTCTTTTTGTAAATCACTTTGACTCTTGGGGTCTTCTATAAGACTCACGAGGGTTCTGCAACTTCATATGGTCATAACTCTCTATCCATGAGGAGTTATGTGACCTTCCACATACCACCAGAAATGACATGACAAGAACTATCCATCTAGGATAGTTTCACTCACAAATTCATTGTCCTTCATCTCATTATTCCTTAAATAAGCATGGGTTATCTCACTCCACAAAGAGTCTTCTCGTGATGGCTTTCACCATAAGGGGACCACTTTGGAGTTCATCCATTCTAAATTCTTATCAACCATGACAAGACAATAATGATTCATCTTTACATCAAACAATATTGGGTCGATTACCCAAACCTTGTGACACGGGGCTTTCTTCAAGGGATGACATTAATAACAACCAACTTCAATCAACAATCTCCCCCTTTGGCATTGATGGAAACACTCTGATGCAATACTAAAAAAATATCACTCATGATCCCCCTAGAACCATGCCTTTGTCCTCTGTATCTGATAAAAATGCTCCCCCTTGAACCATGCCTTTTCCCTCTATCTTTTTTCTCTGCATCTGATAAATCTGCTCCCCCTGGAACCATGGCTTTTTCCTCTGTCTCTGTCATCTGCATATGACAAATCTTCTCCCACTGGAACCATGCTTTTTTCCTCTATCACTGTCCTCTGCATTTGATAAATCTCTCCCACTTTTTCATCAATGGAAAATGTATCTTTCCATCCTGGGTTTCTCCCCCTGATGGAACTATCCTCTTATGGTGCTTCCTCGTGTAAATATAAGACATATAAGATAAGCATTCAAAAAGAATTCATTTTGGAGTAGAAATAACTCCAAGTCTCTGGCAAAGATATTCAAAGGATTCCCATGGAAGTGGTTTTGTGAAGATGTCTGCCACTTGTTGTTTTGTTCCCACATACTCAACTTTGATGTTCTTTTTTGCAACCTGCTCCCGTAGAAAGTGATACTTGATTGGAATGTGCTTCGTCTTGGAGTGCATCACTGAGTTCTTCGAGATATTGATGGCACTTGTATTATTACAATAGATTGGAATGGGCTCATCATAATCAACCTGTATATCTTCCAGAGTTTGTTTCATCCAAAGAACCTATGTACAACATGATTTTGTTGCAATATACTATGTCTTGGTTGTAGATAAATATATTGATGATTGTTTCTTACTTAGCCATGATACCAAACACTCACCTAAGTAGAACGTTGCTCCACTTGTGCTTCGTCGGTCATCAATACAACCTACCCAATCTGCATCTGTGTAGGCAATAAGTGATAGATATTTTCCTTTTGGATACCATAATCCAAACTCTTTTTTTCCTTTGGGATATTTGAAAATCCTCTTTACTACTAATACATGTGATTCCTTTGGTTCTTCTTGAAATCGTGCCACCTGTCCAACTTCCTGTATTACCTCTATTCTAAATGTTGTCACATATAGCAGGCTACCAATCATTGACATATATTTCCTCTGATCTATAGACTTTGAATCATCATCTTTGCTCAACTTACAACTGGTTTGCACGGGAGTGCTAAATGGTTTTCAATCTTCCATTATGAACCTCTTTAGCATTTCTTTGATATACTTAGTTTGAGAAGTAAAAATTTATTGGTTTCTTTGACGTATCTGAAGTCCTAGAAAGAAATATAGTTCTCCAAGTAATGACATTTCAAATTCATTCTGCATATCTTTTGCAAATTTCTGGCTTAACCTGTCATCATCACTACCAAAAATAATGTCATCAACATAAACTTCAATTAATAAAATATTACCTTGACTTACCTTGATGTAGAGGTTGTTTTCTACACTTCCTTTTCTAAACCCTACCTATTGCATATACTTATCCATTCTGGAGTACCATTCTCTAAGAGCCTATTTTATACCATATAAGGCATTCTTTAATTTACACACATAATCTGTGTTCTCTGACAACTAAAATCTTTTTGGTTGTTCAATGTAGACTTCTTCTTCAAGTTCCCCATTAAGAAAAGATGATTTTACGTCCATCTGATATACGTTAACATTTTTGGAGCATGCATAAGCTAAAAGCAAACATATTTCTTCCATTCTGGCAACTGAGGCAAATGTCTCTTCAAAGTCGATTGCTTCAATCTGTGCATATCCTTTACATACCAATCTAGCTTTGTTCCTTATAACATGTCCATATTCATTCAATTTATTCCTAAAAACCCATTTTGTGACGATGACATTCTTATTCTTTGGTCTTGGAACCAATTCCCAAGTGTCATTTTTCTCTATTTGATACAATTCTTCATCCATGGCCTTATTCCAAAATTAAGCCTTATTGGCTTCTTCAAAATAGTTTGGTTCAATTGTAGATAAGAGTGCTAGGTTTGTTTGTTCTGGTGAATGGACTCTTCTTCTAGTCTCAACTCCTGCATCTTTGTTCCCGATAATTTGATTTGAAGGATGATTCTTTTGTACTCGTTTACTGGGTGTCTTTGGAGAGACTTGTTGAACTTGCTCTTTTGCTTCTATCAGATTCTCTTCATCTTCCTCTTCTACTTCTTTTTCTTCTTCTTCTTCTTCAAAAAGTTGTTCCATTGATTTGTTTTCTTCTTCCTTTAATTTCGGTCTATCTATTTCATCAATTGCTACGTTGATGCTTTCCACAACTTTGTTCAATCTTAGATTGCAACACTTGTATACTTTACTTGTACTTGACTAACCAACAAGTGCTCCTTTTTCCAAACAAGAGTCAAACTTTCCCATTCTTCCATCTTCTCTTTTGATGTAGCATTTGCTTCAAAAAAATCTGAAGTGCTTCACATTTGTTGGTCTTCCTTTCCATAGCTTGTAGGGAGTTTTATCATCGTTGTTTCTAAGCATTACTCTGTTTTGAATGTGAAATGGTGTATGCACTGCCTGTGTCCAAAATATATCTATCAATTTGAAATCCATTAGCATTGTTTGAGCCATTTCCTGTATTGTATTGTTCTTTCTTTCAACAATTCCATTCTGTTGAGGTCTCCTAGCAACGAAGAATTTCTTTTTTATTCCATGACTACTGCAGTATTCCATAAATTCCTTTGAAGTGAAATCTCCTCCATTATTAGATCTCAAGCATTTGATTCTTGAATCCATCTCATTTTCAATCATTTCCTTGTAGATATTGAAGTTTTCAAAAGCTTCTGACTTGTTCTCGAGAAACCAAATTGCAATCATTCTTGTATAATCATCAACTAATAATAGAAAGTATCTCTCACCTTTTAAGCCCTTTGTTGTATTTGGTCGAACTAGATTAGTATGCATAATTTCCAGTGGTCTTGTTGTTGAATATTCCTTTGATTTGAACCTGGTCTTTGTTTGTTTTCATTGTTGACAATGCTTACATAAAGTGTTGGTTGGTTTCGTGAACGAGGGCATTTCTCTGACTGTTTCTATTTTGCTGAATTCGACAAGGTTATCAAAATGCATGTGACCCATTCTTCCGTGCCATAACCAACTTTCATCTTCGTTTCCTAGACGACACTTTTCATTTCCAATTTCACTTAACACATATATGTTGTTTGAAGTTCTTGCAGCTGTACCAACCAATTTCCATGAACCTTCTCTTCTTATCTCACACTTTTGTGAATCGAAAGTAACTTTATAACCTTGGTCACACATTTGACTTACACTTAGAATATTATTTTCATATCTTCTACCAGTAGAACATTTTGTGCCTTTTTATTCTTGTTCCCAATTCAGATTGTGCCTTCTCCAATGATTTTGGATGAATTATCATTTCTGAAGGAGACCGATCCATTTCTTTCCTTTCACAATGCAATAAATTTGTCTCTATAAGCTGCCATGTGTTTTGAACACCCACTGTCAACATACCAATTGTGTTTCTTCTACTTAGCTTGTAGAGCGACTGTGTATTCTTCATTGCTATACTAATCTTTCTTTCTTATCCATGTAGTTTTTTGAGGTTCTTGTCTGTGACTGTTGTTATTCTGTTGAGGTTCTTTAGGAGCGACTATCATTCTGCAATCTTTGGCCACGTGTCCAAAATTGTTACATTTGTAACATTCCACTTCAGTGCTCAAAGATTCAAACCTTTTGTAACTTCTTCTTTGTGTTTCACTAGGTCTTCTTGAATAACCCCTTTGTGTATGACTCTCAAAGTTGTTATTGTTCCTGTTGTTAGCTCTGCAATTCACAGCTTTATGTCCAAAATTATTACATGCATAACATAAACCAAAAAATATAGTTTGATACATGGGAGTTGAAGATCTTCTGAAAGAAGGTGCTCTTATGAATCCTTATTCTTATTGAGGCTTATCTTCCTATTGTGAATTTTGAAATCTGAATCTTCTCCATGGAGGAGTGTCCCTGTAATCTTCCCTGTATATCTTCCTATCCCCTTTGATTGTTTCAGCATAGCTTTTTGGATTTGTTTCTTTCTCTGTTTTTTTGGAGCTTGATCCATTTTTTGTTTGATTGTATCCAATTCCAGACTTGTCAAGATGTGATTTTTTACTGTTGATAATGTCATCCAGAACTTTTGAGTTATTCTACATATTTTTCTTTTGAATATCCTTTCTTAGTGTGACAATCTTTGCTTCCAAGTTTCCAATGATCTTGTCATTTTCTTCTAGTTGTTCTTTGAGTGCTTCTTCAATTCTTTTATCTTATTCTATTTGAACCTTCAATCTTGTGATCACTTGTTCTAGTTCTTGAGTGTCCTTTTTCTTGTCTAGTTATGCTTGTAGTTTCTTGTTTTTCTTCTTTTCTCTTTTGATAACTGGTATGGCACACATTAATTCTTCTCGATAGTCAACTTCTTCCTCTTCAATATCATCTTTGACTTCTTCATATCCTTCTTCATCTTCTTCATATTCTTCTTCAAAGTATTCGTTGTCAAAATATATTACTGCCATGAATAGAACTCTTCCAGTCTCACTGTCATTGATTTCATCTTCATCTGATGATGATATTTCTTCTTTGATGAATAAGCTTTTCTTGAAATATTTCTTTGTAGTTCTTTTTCCTTTATATGTGTGTTTGGATTTTGAGTAACCTTCATCATTTCTCTTTTTCTTATGAGGAAATTTGTTAGCAAAATGACCAATACCATCACAATTAAAACAAATTAAAGGAAGATTACCTCTATACCTACCATTGGTTCCCTTGTTCAGTCTTTTGACGAAGT
>SNQJ01S0009677.1:492277-510808 GCA_010110895.2 Picea sitchensis
AGTTTACACCTAGGGTTTACTTCTAGGGTTTTGAAAAGCCTTGTATGAAGCAACACTTTTCATCCCTAGGTTTGTGCTTGTGAGCTAGCCGTTTTGCCAAATAAGTCTTAAGGAAAGGAGAGAGAGCTCTAGGCCTAGCTTTAGCTACACCTAGGTAAGTCTTTCCTTCTTAGGGTTTAGGGTTGGTGGCCTTGCCATAGCAACACCATCAAACCCTAGCTCTCTTGTCATTAAGTTTGAGTTCTTCCTAAACCATTAGTCTCACTTCAAATTGACTCCATTAACCCAAGGCACTAGTCTAGGATTGATCTTGAGCTTGTTTATGCCTTAAAACTCTTTCAAACTACCTTTAAATTGAAACCCTAACTAACCTAGCGTCTAACCCTAGCTAGTTTTTGAACTAACCTAAAGATGATAACATTTGGCCCTAATTAAACTTTTGCTTAGATAGAAAGGTGCGGCCTTGTTATCTCTTAATAGCCGTGGAGTTTTATTTCTTTTTTGTTGGTTGAATTTGTCAAAATGTCACTCCTTGGCTAGCTAACCCTAAAAATGGAACAAGTCTTATATAGGTGACGTCATACCTTGCTTGATCTCTTGTTTTGATGAAAACGTTTTGACTTTGTCACCTTCCTTTGATTGGTTTTGAGCTATTGATTACATCTGTAAGCTTGTTTGGTAAAACGTTGTGCTCTTTCCCTTTCAAACTGACTTGTTGGTAAAGCTTGACGTCACATCATTGCAGCAACATTACATAGTGATGCAGCAACATTACATGTGTGAGCTAATTTGAGATATCTATTGCATTGACATTTAATACAAGGACTTAATTGTGAACGTTGGATGCCATTATCTCTTATGCTTTGTTGAAGAAGTGATATAAGTTATTAATTTTTGCTTAGCCATCATTGACTTCGTCAATAATAGCATTTGATCATTTGCTCATATACATGATAAAGATAGTCATTTATATCTTGAAGTACTAACCCACTGCAAGCACATATTATAGTTATTTGTCTTGTCTCACAAACAGGTGCATCTTCAGTGGATATTTCTCCTTGACTATCTCATTTGGCAGCAATCTGTGAAAGGGAACGTCTTTGACTTGGTCCATTACCCTTTAGCCTTTCATTAACCCAGATTGCTTAGGGACGTATCCCTTGGACTAGCCCTCCTAAATAGAAAGATCCCCCCATCGAGGTGACAGTGGGTGGGGAAGCTCCTATTACGCCAGTTTTCAGCCTTGACTCAAGCGATCTAAACCCTTCCTACAAACCGTGCGATAACAGGTACAAGGACCAGTAACTGCACAGAGAAACTGCAAGTTGGAGCGCAGTGCAACATAACTTTAATAGGACATTTTCATTTTAATGTGATAATCCATGGGTGGATATAGAATTACAGAGGATCAAAGGGAATATATTTCAAGAGTATGGGGTAGATAAAATGACAGTAGATAGAGGTTGCAAAAAAAAACACTTGAACAATTAGTTTATTGTTATTAGGTCATAGAGGATGAACAAGCAGAGGAAAGCCCATGTGACATACATATATTAGAAAGGGAAGGAGAAAGAGAGTTGGAAGGACCCCTGTTACAATCAAAAGATTTTACTGCACCTATGAATATTAAAAAGGTGAATATTGGGACTGAAGAGAAGCTCAAGATAGCCAACATTAGAGATTACTATGACAGTGAGACAATGGAAAATATAACTAAATTATTGCGTGAGTATAGTGACTTATTCCCATCCACATTTTCAAAGATGAAAGGGGTAGAAGGAGAACCTGGGGAAATGAAGATATCCCTCATACCATATGTAAGACTAGTTAGACATAGACCATACATATTAAACCCCATCTATAAGCAGAAGGTTAAGGAAGAAATTGACATAATGCTAGAATCATGAATCATAGAGCCTATGGAAGAATCAAAGTGGACTAGTCCTATGGTGGTCCAGGAAAAAAAGAATAGAGGGATTAGGATATGTGTGGATCTGAGGAAGTAAAATGATGCATGTCTGCATGATCCTTTTCCTACTCCATTTACAGATGAAGTTTTATAGAATGTGGGAGGATAGGAAGTGTACTCTTTCAAAGATGGATTTCCATGTTACCATCACATCAGAATTTCTTCGGAGGACAGGTACAAAACTACATTTGAAACATAGTGTAGGTCATATCAGTACATAGTAATTCCACTTGGTTTAAAGAATGCACCAACAACATTTTCTAGAGTAGTAGTTGCATTCAAGGATTTTATACATAAATTTTTAGAGGTTTATCTGGATGATTGGACAATATTCAGTTTATTGAAGGACCATGTACAAATTATGAGGTTAATGTTAGAAATATGTAGGCAATGTCAGAGGTCATTGAACATTAAGAAATGTATTTTCAACACACTGTTTGGCATCCTACTTGGGAACATTGTATGCAAACATGGCTTGAAAGTAGACCCTACAAAGATTTTTGTTATTTTCAATTTACACCCACCAAAGTCAGTGCACCAATTGAGAGAAACTTTGGGCCACACAGTGTACTATAGGAAATTCATAAAGGGATATGAAAATATTATTCCGCCCTTGGAGAAGTTGCTGAAGAAATACATTAGGTTTCAATGGAATGATGAATGCCAAGACAACTTGGACATACTGAAAGAGAATATGGTGACAACACCAATTCTGAGATTTTTAGATTGGACAAAGCAATTTCATGTTCATGTGGATGATTTATCCATTGCACTTGACATAGTTTTTTCACAACCAGGTGAAGGAGACATTGATCACCCAATATTTTTTGATAGTAGAAAATTGGTTGATTCTGAGAAGAACTATAATAATACAGAAAGGGAAGGTTTGGCTATGGTATATTCCCTACAAAATTTCAAAAAATATTTATTAGGTCAACATTTTAAGATGTTTACATATCATTCCTCTTTGAAGTACCTAATTAACAAGCCAGTGTTGGGGGGAGGATATGTAGATGATTATTATTGTATCGGGAATTTGATTTTGAAATCATAGTAAAACTAGGGAAGTTGAATGCAGGACCAGATCATCTGTCAAGAATTACTAATGGAGAGGAGACAAAGAACTTGGAGGACAATTTTCCTTATGCTATCTTGTTTTATATTCAGATTGTTGATGATTATTTTGCTAACATTGTTGGATTTTTTAGCACAGGAATGGTTCCCAGGGAATTTAATGTCACACAATAAAAATAGTTGGTAGTGCGCGTTGCAGATTATCAGTTGATTGCAGGTCATTTATACAATTTAGGTGCAGATGCAATTCTCAAAAGATGTGTGATGGAGCATGAATGTTCCATGGTGTTCGCAGAAGCACATCAAGGTATAGTTGGAGGGAACTATGCAAGAAATCCTACATCACAGAAGGTGTTGCACACAAGATTATGGTTGCCTGGAATACATAGGGACACAAAGGAATACTTCTTGACATGTGATGTATGTCATATGGTGGGAAAATCACCCAAAAGGGATGAAATGCCACTTATGCCCCAAGTAACTTTACATGAATTTGATAAATGGGATGTGGATTTCATTGGACCCATTAACCCACCAACAAGGATTTGAGGAGCCAGATACATAATCATTGTGACAAAATACTTAACCAGATGGGCAGAAGCATCCCCAATGAAGTATTGTAGCGTATAAAATGAAACACAATTTCTCTTTGAGAATGTGGTGACCAGATTTGGATGTCCCAAAATTTTGTTGATTGATTAGGGAACTCATTTTATTAATAGTAAAATAAGATCTATGACAAAGGAATTTGAGATACATCGTCAGAAGAGCACACCTTACCATCCCCAGGAAAATGGTAAAGTAAAAGATTTTAACAAGACTCTACAAAATGATTTGACAAATATTTGCAATGTGAATAGGGATGATTGGGATTTGAAGGTATCAACAATTTTATGGGATTACAGGACTACATGTAAGAATCTTACATGACATACACCATTCAAACTATCTTATGGGAAAGAAGCAGTGGTTCCATTGGATTATTTAGTACCTAGTATGTGCATTGCAATGATCACCAACATGACATAAGAAGTTTTTGAATGGGAAATATTAGATCAATTGATGGAGCTGGAAGAAGACATAATTTTATTAGGATTTAACTACGAAGTATAGAAAGAGAAAGACAAATCTTGGCATCATAGGAACATAAAGAAGAAAATATTTAAGGAAGGAGATATAGTTCTCCTCTATGACAACAGGTATCTACAACACCCTGGGAAGTTCAATATGCAATGGTTAGGGCCTTATCAGGTAGAGACCATCACAAATGGAGGTGCTCTGCAACTTAAAGATCTTGCAGGGAAGAATCTCAGAGGACTGGTGAATGACAGTCAAATGAAGCTGTATCAAGACAATAGACCAAACAACCTAAGGTAAAAACATAAAAAGGAGGTATGATTGTACATATTGTATATAGTAGATATTAGAAGAAAAAGAAAAAAATCCATAAAAAGAAGAAACGTAATAAAAAGAAAAAAGATAGGAGAATAATAGAAGGTTTTGATGTATAGAATTGTTAGAAATAATAGTGCACCACAGAAAAACCATTGTTGAAGACACTATGTGATGGAAAGTGGTTGAAAGGTACAAAAGTGCAATGCACAGGAAAAAGTGAAAAAGCGAAAACTGTTGGTGCAGAACAACTCTCAGTACGTCGTCCCGCTATAAAGTCAGAAAAAGGGGGAAAATGAAGAGAGAACCCGAAGTGAAAGAGAGTGACAATTCTTGATAGCATGTTGATATTTGTAGCACAACAGTTCGAATTCTAGCAAATTATCACCACCGTGAGTTGGATTGTTGAGTAGGGTAAGTCGAAACACGAGAAGCAACACTCGAGCGACACAAACAGGGACACAGGGCATGCCGACAATAGTTGATGTGGATGAAATCCATACGCCATATTATGAGCCACCTAGTATGTAGGTGGAGGAATAAAACACATCGCAGGAGGTCGGGAATCCTGAAGAAGATGCAGAAAAAACAAATTCAGACATGTCTGGAGGAAAAGGGTCGTAGGACGAAGAACAAGCCATGGGTTCAGAGCAGTAGGGCCTAGATTCAGAAGAAGAACAAGAAACAAAGAAATAAGGTGTAACTGAGGCTGGGGCATCGTCCTCACAGGGTAAAATGAAATTTTAGGCTAAAAGCATTATGCAAGGAATACAATGCACACAGGGAGAGTTGATAATTGTAATGCCAAAGATCCCAGATAGTGTAAAAGTGGATGATGAAATGATAGGAGATGTAAAAGTTATAAGGTATTCAAACCATGATGTAGCATATACCATCAAATTCTTGGATTTGGCGCAACACAACTACATGGAATGTAGAGGAGAGGGCTCATTAGGTGCACCATTGTTGGAGCCTACATAGTGGATCCTGGGGATCTATAACATAGGGATTATGAACTTATTGGATATATCGCACTTTGGGTGCGGTAAATACATCAATGAATGTGTGAAACAACTTCTAGAAAGAGTGCATGGAGGTGGATTATGGATGTATAGATCAGTTCCTATCAATATGGACTTAATAGAAGAAAATATTGAGCTACTCATGGATGAGGAGAAGCCAGAACAATATCTGGATGACAAGACTAAGGCAAAGGCCATTTCTGATGAAATTAAGAAAACATATGGCACAGATAGAGGGAATAGGGGGATCAAGATCTGTGACATAAATGATACAATGAAAAGATTCACTACAAGGTTGTTAAGGTGCAAGTTAATTTGGAAATGTGGGAAGGAAGATGTACCAACAGGGGTGGTAGCGGCTACAATGCAGTGCACAAAGGGGAACTTGATGAGTTGGGCCCCTTATTTTTTCAATTCCTTCATATAGGACTGTAAGGATACACAAGACTAGGGCTCTGAGTTCTAGTACTCATGGCTACTCATCCTCATTACACTTGAAGGTTGGAAATAATCAATGTATAGTATGTTTCTTCAAAGATTAGGAAAGTGTGGCGTAGCCTGGTACACATCCTTAAGTAGAACATCATACCAAAATAAGAAGAGGGTGAACAATGATACATTTGTGCTATACCTTTCAGGCATCCAGGATCACTTAGCCAACACATGGAGGATTTCACCTGAGGCAGTTCAAGACTTTGGACAAATTGCTAATTTTCAGGCCACGTGCCATAGTATGTGGTTGTAGGTGAAGAGGGATACAACGAAGGAATGGTTACCATGAAGATACTACGTGATGACACATGATATCCAAATGCAGGTCCATGAGTGGCATGAAGCATGGAAGGTGCCAGTAAGTCCACAAAGAGTGCCAACAATATAGACTCAGATGGAGGACAAAACAGTCTCTATGCAATAGACATGCATAAATGGTGCTAAAGAAAAGAAGAATACAACACAAGTCCAAGTGGGGGGAAGAAACCCACCTCAAAAGAAACAAAGGGAGAAGAAGAAACCACAGGTTCATTCCACATAGGATCCCCCATGCATAGGAAAAACATCGAGAGTTACAAGAGAACAAGTGTGTGTAGTAAAAGTGAGGAGAGATACACAAGATATAGTTCTAGAAGAAGAATTTAGACAAGAGACTAGGGTATATACACAAATGATAGAGACATATGAGCCAATAGATTCCCAAAAGAATAGAACAAGGGAGCATGCAAGATTCTCAAGGAAGAAGGAGAAGGCCCATAGGACACCACCTCACACATCACTAACAACATATGATGTTGAATTGATAGCTACAACCATTTAATATCGGCTATAAAAGGCTTGGGAAAATGTCGATAAGCATAGGGATTCAATTATTGAGCATGAAGAGAAGGTAAAAACTGTGTTGGAACAATTAAATATTAGGGAAGAGTAGTGGCTGAAAGAAACGCCACTAAAGACTATGGAAGTAATGACAACAGGGGAAACAATGCAGATCACAGTGCAGGGGACCACACATTTCATTATAACACGTGATATGCTATACACTTACAAGGAGGTGAAAAATAAGCCTCTAAAGGAGATAGAGACATTGGACTTGGCATTCCCCAAGATCCTGACAAAGGCATTGTACAAAAGAAGTTAGCGCAACAAAAGATAGAAGAGATGGAGAAACACATTGGAGTAGTGTTTCAGACCATCCCAGAGAGCATAGGATTAGAGGAAGTATCATCAGAGGAAAAGATGAAGAAAATAGCTCAGGCTTTGGAGCATTATAAGAACCAAATAAAGGATTTGTAGGAGTGCACAATACCCACTACTCTTCTAGAAGTAAGTGCACAGTGAGATTAAGACGCAACAACATATGAAGAGAATATAGTGCAGGATATATAAAAGATGACTGAGTTTTTGGAGAAAAGTTCTTAATTGTGGACACAACTGAAAGAAGATGGAATCTTACAGGCGCTGCAAGGAAAGGAAGATGGGGTCCATGTAGTAATGGAAGACTTGAAATAGAGATAGAAGATGATGTCACTTCCTGAAAAAATAAAGACACCTTTAGAAATGAAGAGTCTACATTTAGAAGAAAAGGAAGTGCAGGCAAAGAAGATTGCAAGGAAGGATCAGTTGGAGCCTCTGCAAGAAAAGGATAAGCATTTGGTCATGGATATCGACGCAACAAAATAAAAAAGTGTAATAGATAGGCATGGAGGTGGGGGAGAGGGATATTGAAACCTCCAGTCACCGCACACATGGTAGAATCCATGGTGGAAAAGAGCAACTAGGATCAAGGTCAATGCTAACAAGAAGTAGAGATGTATAAAGAACTGACACATGCAGTGAAAGATGCAAGAGTCAGTGAGTGACTCGGGATTAGTCATGATTTCAGTGTTGGGGGCCTATTGGCACAAACCAATTTTGTGAGAAAATCAAGGAACATTTGAAGAAATCAAGGAATAAATCAGAAAATATAAGGCAACGCCAGAAAAGTGGGAGGGCATCGGAAAAAAAGGAAAAGAAGCACCAAAAACAAAGGAAAATGCCGAGGAAAAGCAGTTACAAAGTCAACAAATGGTTGCATAGCAATCGGAAAGTGAACAAGAGATGACTTGGAGAATGGTTGGATCGTGGACTAGATGAAATTGAGTCAGTTAGAAAGTTGAAAATCTAATCCACTAAGGGTTAAGGTTTTTATAAGGGATTTGTCCCATTTTTGGTATAAGTAGAATGTATTAGGGACGTGGAAGAGGTTGGAATTTCTCAGTTTGTTTCAAGTTCTAGATTTTGTTAGTCTATGCATGTTCGAAGATTTTTTCTAAGTTTTGTGAAGACTATCGCAATCTGTAGAGATCGATTGTAATGCAGGAATACATGTATAGTGTGCAGCACTGGATTTTGCATAAATATTAATAAAGAGATGAAGCGACTCATATTTGTGGATGTAGCCCTAGGAGGGGGTGAACCACAGTACATTTGGGTTATGTGTGAATGTTTGAAGTACTTGTGGTAATATTTGTTTTAATTAGTTTTATGATGAACATGTTAAAATTATAAAGAAATAATACTACAAACTAAGGATAAACTGATTAAATTTGTAGAACAAAACTAAATGGATGGATGCCATAGTTATTCTTCAATTATTAATCTTATGTTGTAGTAAATGAATATATGTCATTGGCTATATGTTGTTATAATGGTTAATGAAGTTCTGTTGCAATAGTTGTGTCACTGGTCAAAACTAAGATCCAAATAATATTAGCATAATAAATGGGTATTCTAGGGCTACTAGTTGAGTAGATCTAATGCCCCTAAGAGAGAATCACATCCCATCCCATGGTTGCAGATACCTGAGTCCTACGACCACCCATTGAAGCCATCTCGAGTGAGACTGTGCAATCCACTTTGTGCGTTGTGTTTCCTTCTGGTATCTAGAAGGGTCGATGGTTGAAGGGTTGCTTCTAATCCTGTATTTAGAACCTAGGTCAGACAATGAATTGAACACGTCGCTTCATCAATCCTTTAAACCAAAATGACTCACAAATACCCTTGCATGAGCCTCTGTTCAAATCACATGGCTTCCTATGTGAGTGTCTGCATTACCATGTATGAAGGATATCATATGTAAAGGTTACAACCTCTGAAAAATTCCTCGAAATCAAGTTGATCCCTGTCATGTAACCTCCTTTGTCCTTTCTACAATTCTCCTCCAACAATCCCTAGAAAGATCTCCTTCTACCACCTAAAAATATCCCTCTCTCAACTGAGTGATGTGCAAAACCACCAAGTCGACCTCTTTTATCTCAATGAGCACGAGAAAACCGTATATCCAAAGATATCAAGGGCTGATATCAACCCTCACTCTCTTAATGAGATGGATGGTCAAGATTAAAATACCGTCACTTAAATTATTTTCACTTTTAACTTTAGAAAAGTGCTCATTAAATCAACATTTAAATATAACAAATCTAATGTACTTTTTCCTAAGTAAAACTTTAGGAAAGATACCAACCCATCGACTTGTCTTAGTTTCATTGTACCCCACCATGATAGGATGCCACAAATGGAAGAAGACTTTATGAGTTGCACTTCTCAACAAATTTGGCCTTAGATATTATGGAACATAAGTTGGATATCAAACCTATCAAAGAGTAAATGGATAATATTATACAGTTAGATCATGAATGTAACAAAAGAGCATTGAACCTCATAATTTTTTGTGACACTCTAGCTCTATTCAAGGAAGAGCTAAAAAATAAATTAGTAATTCAAACAACTTGTCTCATAGAATCTCTAATGACAATGAATATGAAATAATAATTAAAACCTCAAGTCTAAAAAGGCCAATAATATTTATTCATGAATACCTCATTCGAGAAGATCAAGTTGAACACGGGAAGGAAATCCAAAAGGTAAAAGAGATAGGAAGGGTAAGTAAATCACTTTCAAATATTGAAGAAAAAATACCTAAGGATGAAAAAAGGTATAAGAATTCCATATTAATACCCATGAGCATTTAGTAATCTTAGATGTGTCCATGTAAATGAAATTGTTGACTTATTTCAATCAAAAGTTTCATTTATAAAACAATCCTCGTAGGATTCTAAAAACTCATTCAAAGGACTTAGAAACGAAAACTTATTTAGAATGAATCTTCTGAATCTAAAACTCAATTTCAAAATATTCTTTCTCAATTTCCATTGTATAGGTTCCCATAATGGATGAGAAAGTCCCCATAATATATTTAATTTGTGCATAATATCATGCCTAATAAATCACAAAATAGATACAAATTGATTACTTCCAGAAGGAAAATGGGCAATAAATAGAAATAGAAAAGCTATTATTAGGGATAGATATTAAAAATAATATAATAAATAGAAATTTGGGAGACTCAAAATACTCTCATGGAACTATCAGGGCTTTCTATAGAGAAAAGGTCCCATGTTAAGTTGGATCTTGTGTGAAATTGATATTATGTTGCTTGCTGAAATGGGATAACAAAGAATCCAAGGTCTCTAACATAGAAGGATTTGTCTTGTGGTTGGTATGTAACAAGAGATCCTACCACATAGGGTTTTAAGGTATTTCTTGTTACATAAAGAAGAAAAAAAATCCTTATATTAGGCTTCTCAAGAAAGACCCTTTCAATAGTCCCCAAGGTGTAGGATAGTTGGTGACAGAGTGTGTTGTTAAGCCACTCAGTGTTGAAAAGTCACCGGTTCGAAACCTGTGGGGACAAAAAATCCAAACATGTTAAGGGTTGGGTGTGGCTCAGGCTGGGTGCAATCCCTGGGTGATTTTGACGGCTTATATGCCCCTGAGTCACGGTTTCTCAAGCCAAAGGTTAATCCTGATGCCAAGAAGGTCTGGACCAATTAACAAAATTATATGCCCCGAGTCAATGCTCTCAAGCCAAAGGTTAACTCGATGCCAAGAAGGTCCGGACCAAATAACAAACAAAAAAAGACCCTTTCAATCAACATATGTGGATGGAGATTTCAAATATTAATGCTAAAAATATTTATACAGAAATAAGTTATTTTTTTCCTATTAATTCTACCTTTTATAAGAAAAAATAATCTAGATTTAAATTTCCCTTACAATATTGGCTTAAAATAATATATTCATAGGATGCAAAATGAAGGTAGTATCTTCTTGGTAGGAGACTTTAATGTTAGAATAGAATATAATCAAGATATTGTATTAAGAAATTATTCCAACCCTAATCCATTATGGCTATATGAGGACCTAGTTTTAGCTAGCAGATACAACATAAACTTAAAAGACATGGTCAAAAATTTGTTTGGGTTTGAGTTGATCAAGCTATGCAATTCTCAAGATATAATAATTTACAATGGTCTATTGAAGTGGTAAAATTACAACCAGATGACTTGCATTCATGGGCTTGGTAGTAGTATGATAGGTTATGTGATATCTGGCATCCCCAATTACACCCAAATAGAAAATTTTGATATCTTAAAAAACCATGAGGCTAACTCGAATCATAGAAATTTAACCCCAACTCTAAAATTTCCATAAACAAAATCCTCAAAGAAGACAATTTTGATAACCAAAATCATTTGATATTTGAAAAAATTAAAGATGGTGTTTTTCTAAGGATTTAAATAATGAATTAAATCTTCTATCAATTAAGAAACAAATATTGAAGACATCTATCATAATTTTTCAATAACCCTTTCTTCCTCCATTAAAACGTTTTCTATTTAGTTGTTGGGTAAAAAAGAAAATAGAATGTAACCCTTCTATGATAAATAGTCTAATATTTCTAGAAAATCCATTAATTATGATTCTAATAACTCCCTAAAATCCAACAATATAAATAGGTAAAAAAAGTACCATATAAATAGAAATCAAGAGAAGCATTTACACATCTCTAATATAGGAGGAAAATCCTAACTCATAAAAGTATGTGTGTGTGTGTGTGTGTGTGTGTGTGTGTGTTCCTTTGAGAGTCTGGAATTCCTACCTTAAAAAGATTTATGAATCCCCTAATATCACAGACAACATTCAAACCCTTTTTATAGAGGAATACATTTTTTCTTTAGAAGACATAGTTTGGGGTTAAGCGGCTCACAAAATGGAATTTTAAGTACATCTAACACTACCAAGTAGAAATCCTAAAAATTGGAGGCCCTATCCTTACCCCTTAAATTCAAAAGATCTTCAATTCAACGTTAAGCAAAGATTCCTTAAACCTTATATTCAAAGTCTCGTTCTTTCTATTTTTCAAAGAAGGGATAAATAAAATCCCTCTAATTATAGGACCATTATGATTATCCCTCTTTTATCCAAGATATATGAAATTATTCTGGAAAAGAAGATTAGTGTATCACTAGAAATCCATGCAAAGAGAGCTAAAGGTCAATCCAAATTTTGGAGTTAACATTCCAATGTGAACCATCTTATTATGCTTCTAGGATAATTGTGGAGGAGTGTTGCAATAATAAAACCAATCTCCTATGTTTGTTCATGCACTTTAGAAAATAATTTGACACAGATCCCAAAACAAACCTCTATAATATATAAGAAGAGATAAAAAATTCTTTTGAGTTGAGAGTTGTAGAAAAAATTTTGTACAAGAATGTTATTGTCGATTATACCAATAGTGAGGGCTAGTTGACAGAAATTAATTATAGAATAGGAGTTAAAAAAGGTTGTACCCAGTCCCCTACCATTTTTGGAACATACATCAACATGTTAGAAGGTTTCTTAGAAGAAATAGGATGTGCTGGCACGTCTCTAGTTGGAATAGTCATTGTTATCCTTGATTTCATGGGATAACTAGGAGATCGTGTCTCCAGGCCCACAGGTCCTAGACATGGAATACCGAGAGAAGGATTGACTTGAGCATAGCCCTGGAGGGCCCATACTTCTCTTCTTTCATCAGAATTGTCTTGTCAGCAGCAACAACACCCATCACCATCAGCCTGGTCTTGTATCAGAGGAGACTCTTGCTCCATGAGGTAATTGGTCTAGGTATCATGGTATGTGTCGTTTTTTTATCATTATAATCTTTAGATATATGCATCTTACTCCTTTTATTTCTGAAAACTGCTTGGATCTTACATTAACCCACTTGACCATGGTTGGGGGGATTGACAGGGTGTCCTAACAAGCCTATGCCCATAGGTTTTGGTTTGCCACTAGGGGGATTTCTAAAGATCCATCGTTCTCTCCCATCATATCATCACTTTTACATCTTGTCTCCCACTCATCTATCCCATTCCCTTAGACCGAGCATTTGGATGACCTGTTTGTGGGGATGCACCTTATCTCGTGGGAAGAAGGGGCTAAGGCCCAGAAGGTAAAAGCAGCTGGTAAAAGATAAAATCCATAAAAATGAAACCTAAAGATGCCTCGCCCACGGATCCTCGAGAAGGCAAGAAAAGACCTCTAAGCAAGAAACAAGAGGGACTCAAAGAAAAACAACAAAAACAAGACCTAGCGAAGAGGATAGGGGGTCTCATCACGAGCCAACCTATTATGTTCATGGGTACCTAGCAGTATGACATTGCCATTATCTGGTCACCATGCCAGGGCAGTGACCTTTGGTTGCATGGCCAAGGGAAAGGGGGTCTCATCACAAGCCATCCTTATCATCTATGTGAAAGTGTTTATGGTTAACACTGTCAGCTCTGGTCACCATGCCAAGGCAATTTCCTCTAGTTAGTCCTTGAAATAAAAAGAAAAAAGCAAATAAAGAAAAGAAAAGAATAAAGGAAATAAAGGGCTTGGAAAGAATTGCATCCATGATGGGTACAACTCGCCTTCTACAAAGGCACCCATAGGTAATATCATGCATCCCTAAATCTCACTCTACCCATATGTCTAGACATCCTTTGACCACATCACCTCGTTTTACATGTCTTGGATGATACCCCTTGGAGACTTTCCTTTCCTTATGGATACTAGCCCAATAGGGTATTTTGTCTTTTTCTTCGACTTTGTATTGTAGGTCTTTGTAATATCTTTGAGCTATTGAATCATATTTCAGGGTTTTTATGCATATGTTTGATAACCTTAATGATGAAATGTGATTCAAATTTCTATGATCCCTGTGACTAATGATCCCATAGAGGGCGAATTTTTTGATGTGCAGGACCATGCCCGACGGACAAGTACCAGTTGGACCGGTACACATGGGGAGATGATTAGTTTGGACCTCTATGGGGCTGAAGAGCCCATCAGATGGTTTTTGGGACCCCATCAGGGGCAGAGAGAGGACAATGCTTGAATGATCTTTTGCACCTGAGAAGAAGAAGGACTTTCCATCCGAGACACTTTGGCTGAACCTAGAGAAGGGGGGTTGACCCACTTCAGGTGGAACATCTCCCTTTGATGGCCTAGGACATAACCTAGGAGTCATTGACATCATCTTAATAGTGTGGTAGACTCATAGGGAAGCTGGCATGTGTGGCCAGGTTTGGAGGCCTAAAAAGGGCCAACGTTTTGTCATTTGTGCTGCATTTTGCCCTAAAAAGGGCCAATGTTTCCCTCAGGAGGGCTTGATGTCTTGATTAGGCTAATTTAGGGCTTTAATTTAACCATTTAATGTAGAAACAATATGATTTTTCTTTGTAGCCTTGTCAACTATTTTTAATGACGTAATTTTAATTATAGGTCATGATACACTATATATTGAGGAGTTTTCCCTCATTTAAAAAAACACACAACTCACTCTCTTGTGAGGTCTGATTTTTGCACCCTTGTTGGGTATTTGGTATTTTAAAGTGAGGCGCACTTGTTGATGGAAGGATTTTCTTGGCATATTTAGCATTTCTCTTGAAGGAAGGTTTACAACTAGGGTTTGCAATGCTATTTCCTCATGATATGTAAGTGTATTTTCTGCAAAACATCTTAATTGAATGGTTGTAGGTTTGTATTATTGCATTTACTTATAAATTTGTTGATTTAAAACCCTAGGTGACAAGCACACAAGTAGGTCCTTGTTTCATATCCCCTAAAAGAGAGATATTCAACCATTGAAGAAGGAAGAAAGAGCCTAGCCTTTTCTACACTCTTTTAACTTTTTCCCCTTGTGCTAGCTGTGATTTTCAAAGGTTAATAAGGAGGTGATGTCCCAAGCCTAGGTTATCTACACCTAGGGCCATCCATCTTCTAGGGTTTGGTGATAGAGACTTGCCATTGCAACACTCTCACTCACCTCATTCTCTTGTTTTAACTTGTCTTCTATGCTAGCCGTTTTTCCAAGTTTGACCTAAGGAAGGAGGAAAGAGCACGAGGCCTTACTTAATCAACACCGGAGTGAGACTCTTTCCCCTGGGGTTTTGATTCTAGGGCCCTGCCATTGCAACACTCTAGAACCCTTCCCTCTTGTCCTTAGAATTTTATCCCTTCAACTTTGCATCCTCTCCTTAATTGACTCCATCTACCCCTAGGAACTAATCTTAAATCCACAACATTGAAGTGATAGTGCTCAAACAACCTCTTAAACTTTTAAATTTGAAACCCTAACCAACTAGCTAACCCTAACCAGGTTGACATCATACTTGGTTATTCCATCTTGATGCATCACCTTTTGATGATAAGCAATTAGATGATGGTTGAAGGCATTTATTGTGTAAAAGATTGATTGGATACATTGTTAGCTACATCATCTCAATAGTCATTGATGAATTGATACTTTTCCATTGCTATATTGATAAAACGTTGATCTCATTAATATCTGTTGTTTTAATTACTTACATTTCTTTGTCAGATAGTTATATGAAGTACTAACCCACTGAATTATAGCCTTCATATTTATTGTTTTGCTATTGTCTTGTTCCGGGAAGGTGTTCTCATTTGGGTATACACTTCTTTATTGGCTGATTAGCCAAACTATCTGACCTTGGTGGTAACCTGTGAGGAGGAACTTTTGCCTTGACCTTTATACTTTGGTCTCTTCAAAACCCTAGGTTACCAGGGACATCTCCCCTGGGTTAACCTCCCTAAATAGAAAGAACCTCCCCATTGAGGTGACATTGGGTGGGGAAGGTTCTTGTTATGCCAGTTTGACCTCTACCTTCTAGCCACTTGACCTAGCTACAAACTATGCGATAATGTTTTGGCGTCATTGCCGGAGAACACTGAGTCAATTTTCCTCAACAACAAAGATTTTTGGTAAGCCTTGCCTCAAAGACCTTTTTCTTACAAGCTTACCTGGTGACTCCACTAGGGTGTTTTTCCCCTTTTCTTTGGTAGTTTCAAGTAAACTATCTAGCGACTCCACAAACCAAAAGGAGATTCAACAATCCTCCTTTGTCTTTCAGAAGGAAGCCTCCCTTGAACTCTCCTGTTGTCAAATCACCTTTTGAGAAGAGCCTTCCTTTAAGAATCATGTCTACCTCTTAGACCGCTAATACGAACCCAATCAACAATCAAAGACAATGGTCATCTACCCTTTTTAGGCCATTAGACATGCGATCCATACCAGGATATCGTAAGCAAATGCCACCCAAGTATGAGAAGTGGTTGCCTAAATTTACCGATACTGATGCCATCAATGTCGAAGAGCATATGAGAAACTTTTGGGCATTCTTTCAGCTTCACCCCATCAATGATGATGCTAAATATTTGGTCATGAAGTTGTTCTCCACTACTCTTTATGATGCCTCAAGGCATTGGTACCTTAGCCTTCCTGATGGAAGCATCAAGACCATGGATAGACTTGAAGAGGTCTTTCTCAAAAGATGGAGTACCAAAGAAGACCCTAATATTCTTCTCACTCGACTGAATATCCTTGCTAAGTATGAAAATGAGTCCATTCAGGAATTTCACACTAGATTCGAGACTTTGCTACAAAGAATTCCCGCAAGCCATCACCAGAAAGATGACTACCTTGTTCATATTTACACCAGATCTTTCAATGGCCAACTAGGGTATCTTCTTAGAGACAAAAACCCCCAGTCCATTCAAGAAGCCCAAGAGCTCGCCACCAAGATATAAGGGAACCTCCTTTCATCTAAGATTGAGCCCTTTTCTAACCCAAGGGGGAGAATAGACACCAAGCAGAAAATAGTACACAATGTTGAGCCTACTTCAGATCTTTGCACCAGTATCAAAAAATTACGAGCTTCCATGGATGGCATCATAAAGAATCAGGAAGAAATGATGAGCCAGATTGTCAGACTTCGAAAATCCCAGATCCAAGCACCTAGGCCTCCGTTCAAAGGGAAATTCCAGAAAGGGAACCAATTTTACAAGCCAAAGAATGAGCATGAAGTTCCAAACACCTTGGCCCCTACAAATGTTTTTGATGAGAACCCTTGGTGCCTAGAGTGTAGTGAAGCACATTGGGAGCATGAATGCCCTTATAATGCTGTCCATCAGCAAGTCAACAATATGGATTGTTTCATGGGACTTCCTCAAATAAATATCACAGATATAGAACATCAACAAGCCGTGAGGGAAGCAGCCAGAGAAGCAAGGATGGAGGTAATAGACAACCTAGACCAGGAATCACAAGAAAAGCTAAAGAAATAGGAAGTTCAGGTGTACAGAAAGAAGAATCCGAAACAACCTATCGTTGATCAGCCACAACCCCTGCCTCTTGAGTTGCTTCTTCCTAGGACATCCAAAATTGGTAAGGTTGACCTTAACTTTGACTTTGAAGGGGTGTTATCAAAAATGCATGTGAATGTTCCCCTAAGAGAAGCAATCAATATCCCATCCATCAAAGAACGCTTTGATACCTTCTTTTTGGGATCATATGAACCTATGGACCCCCCTATTATGTTACAAGATGACCATTTCAATGTCCAGTATGGTGAAAACCATCCCTTCTTCATGAATTTAACAATGAACAACAAATATCTTAACAACTGCATGCTAGATATAGGTGTTGGTGCTAACATGATGTCTCTTAAAGTCATGCAACAAATGGGTTTGAAGGTCACTAGGCCTTAGAGGAATGTGTGTGGTTTCAAATATAAATAAATACCCACACATGGGGTGGTTGAAAATGTTGAAGTACACTTAAAAGAATACCCCGAAAAGACAGTCCACATTGATATTATAGTGGTTGATGTCCCAGATGTGTGGGGAATGTTGTTATCTAGGAAGTTTGGCACAATGATAGGCGGTTCCCTTGAGATGGACCTCACCTTTTTGTGATTACCTTTGAAAGATAGAATGATGGTACGTATACTTAATGTGCTAATAACTGGGGACCATGTGAAAGATATTGTTCATCCCGCCAAAAATGTTAAAACGCAGGAAGATATGATACAAACTCTTCAAAAATATTCTTCAGAAGACATGCCCTTTGCAACAAAGGAAGACTTTTATCAAATCGAATGGCCCAAGAAAGAAGAATACCAACAAATCCTAGATGAATTCAAGAACAAAGAAGTTGGTGCGGTGAAAATATTGAAGAAAAATGAAGATGACGTACAAATCCACCCGTCTCAGCAAGAAGTCTTTACAACAGAAGACCACCCACCTCCCTTAATGCAATACACCAGGGTTGTTCAGGGAACAACCAAATACAAAGTTAGAAATTATAAGGAGGGAGATATGGTATGGATGTGGGATACTCAGAAAGGAGAGCCAACTAATGTAAAA
>SNQJ01S0009678.1:1255-20164 GCA_010110895.2 Picea sitchensis
TCTTCTGACTGGACAATTGTTCGCCTTGTGTCCCATCTTATCACAATGATAGCATTGTATAGATGAGAGATCTCGTCCCTTGTGTTGTCCTTTCTTCTGAAAATTTCTTGAATGAGATTCTTGATTGTTGAACTTGTTTGATGATTGTGATTCTCGATGAGATTCCATTTTGAAGTAGGGTTTCTTCCTTCCTCCTTTTGTATGAGTAGCTAGGGCTTGATCATCGTCCCTTGCTAGTAGTGCTTCATGGTTGGTTACCCTTGTTTCTTCTTGGGTGCATTCTTCCCATAGGCTTTCAAACTGTAGCTTCTCCTTTCTGCCACATACTAACTGGATGAAGGCATCCCAAGGTCTTGAGAGACCATTTAGGGCGGTCATTACAAATTCGTCTTCGTCAATGGTGTCTCCAATTGCTTTCAACTATTCTTTTATCTCGGAAATTCGGGAGAAGTATTCTTGAATCATTTCACCTTTCTGCATCTTGATATTCTTCAACTGAGTTCTGAGATTCATCTTTCGATTGATGTTCTTTCCTTCATATAGATTTCTTAGCGCATCAAACATTTCCTTTGGAGTTTCCTTTGACGATACATACAGGATCAGGTGGTCTTTGATTGAATCTGCGATGATTCTATGAGCCCTGATTGAGTCCTTCTGATGCTTTTCTTTCTCTACGGCATCTTCAGGTTCCTTCACTTCTTCTTTGATAAAATTTGATAGGTCATTCTCTGCAAGGATCAGATCAATCCTATACTTCCAGGCACGAAAGTTGTCTATGCCTTCTAATTTCTCAACAAGCTTTGTGCTTGCAGACATCTTGTACTTTCGACAACAAAAATAACCAAAAAATGAAAATGCTCGAAATCAAGTTTTGACCTTACCAGGAGGTGCACTTGGCTGAGGAGAGTAGCCTGGTGCATTCGAAATTTCGAAAATCCAAATTTTACCTCGTCAAATATGATCTGTAGATTTCTGGACTGGTGCTTCCGGTACTTCTAGTACTCTGGTACTTCTGGTACTTCTGGTACTCTGGTTTTCTAGTTTTCTGGTACTTTGTGAAACTAGGGTTTCACTTTCTGGGAGATCCAGCCACTGAAAAGGTGCGCTCTAGGTGCCAAATTGATCTTTAGGGGAGGGCGCAGCTTTCTAGGGTGTTAGGGAGCTGACAACACTCACTTTTACAAAACCCTAATTTTGGGGTACGGTAACAGTGACGTTTTTCCTCTTGCAGATTGTGCTTCCTTCAGGTTGGCTTCGAAACCATGTTAATGTTTTATGCCATTATTATAGTTCTTTGCATTTCATAAGATAAGAGCATAATAAGAACAAGATCACTGAGAAACACACATCCACAAGAGACACAGCATTTATCCTGGGAAACCCTCTAGGGGAAGAAAACCCAGCAAAACTTCCTTATCATAAATAGCTTATACAATGTTCAAGAGATAACTCAACCCAATACAGAAAGTCCTCCCCAAGAGAGCCACCACCGTTCTTCTCCTCTCTTCAACTTCCAATTGCAGCTTGCCTCATAAGAGAATGAGCAAGTGAAGTGTGTGTAAGAAGTGAGGCGCTAGCCTCTTATTTATATCAATCTGTCATGTGTGAAGAGTCACCATCTGGCAGGGCCGACCTCTCACTTTGGGTGGGTAAACCCACCTTTAATTAATTCTGGCCCATTCATTATAATTGCTGGGGCCGACTTCTTGTTCAACACTTTGTAATTGTCCGATGACCAATCTGCAAAAGGGGATTTGGTCCTTATACAATTACCGACATGATTAATCCTCAATGGGGATTAATCCAATAACAATAACAATAATAATGACATGATTAATCCACAATGGGGATTTAATCCAATAACAAAATAATAATAAGAATGCTCTTCGCAGTTACATTATTTCAACACATACAAAACCTTATAACTCCTTAGATACACATCAAAGTCTTCCTTTAAGTTGAAAACATTTCTAGAATTTTATATGCATTCTACGGAAACATAGCATCACTACAAGAATAACACACAACAAAAGGAATATTAAACACTATAGACATCTAAATATGCTACAAAAATACTTCCCCTGTGCTTACTAAACTTACTCAGAGATGAGAGAGCATACATTTTGATTCCCTTGAGACTTTGATTTCTCGAACCTTACATAATATCAACACAGGAAGAATACAATGGGATCTTTGTGACCGATGTCCAGAATACTTTCATCTACATGATTTCTCTATCTTTTCTCATTACTCTTCAGGGGAAAAACTCTTTAATGCAGTTCTAATGGTGACTTCAATTTCTGGGTGAATTGGAGGATGGTTGTTATTTTCAATGGATGGGCGCACATCAAATTTCAAGAAATCTGTTGAATCGATTTTCCTATGATCAATGCCTTTCAATTATCAACACATGCTCAAACATCAACAATGTTACACTGATAACGCATGTGTATAACCAAGCCAACGTTCAAAATCGTGAACACCATTCACATTCGGCTCTTCCCAAAACACAAGAGATCTAACTCCATCCACTGGATATTCACTCATGGGCGCACTCCTACGGCTTCCCATACTGTGCCATTAACTTCAGAGTAAGAATGAATACAGAACTCGCACCAGACTATATTCTATTCCATTCGATTTAAATGATTTCTAATTGGATGAACTAGTCAATGCTTCACCACCAACGATTTCAGCTTGCGATTTCAATTCCACATTGATTTGGGTTTTCAATAACAGTCTCTTGAACACTTGATTTCTCTAAGGAAATTTTCCCAATCGATTTCCAGAGCAGAAGTGCCCTAATTACCTAGAAGTTGGGTTATATTCACCAATTTTGATACCAAAGAAAAGTTCATATTGCCTTCAAATATTTCAATGCCCATTATAAACTGGAATGCATAATATTAAAGGATTCAACCATGATTTACCTCTATAGGAAATTGAACAAATATGTGCAAGAAATTGAACAGATTCTCCACCATTTCCTCCTTGTCCCCACTCTTGGGGTCTCGCGACTCATAAATCATGACGGCTTGGAGCATAGTGTCGACTCACACAGGCATGCGACGCTGTAGTGCGGTAGGTTGACCAGAATCTCCGTGGTGTACTGCTTGTTGTTGTCGAGCGATTCTTCTTCTTGCAGACAAATCAACAGTTCTAGTCAGGCTTTCATATCTCTGGGATCCCTTCGCTGCACACTCTCACCGCACTTCAACTCCATCGAAAATTATCATGGATCTAAAGAGACCAAATGTGCTCAGGTATCATACATTTCTCTCGAAAACTATCAGGCCCATAAGATTATCTTCACGCTCTGATACCACTGTTAGATTCATAATGAAGAAAACAACAGAAACATAATGATGAACAAAGATAAATAAATACTGGTAGAAAATGCATACTCTATATTCATCAATGAGCCAATAATCATGTACATAGACGTACATATATAATACAAAAAGAGCATAACTGTCATGTAACTGTATAATAGTTAGGTAAACTAACTTATGATTAGAGTTTTAACATCTATTTCATAATTCTTCTTGGATGTTGCTATATTATAAATGCAACCTTCCTTGTGGTTTTCTACAGGCACCAAACTGCATACCATTTTTCCTGTAATGAGTCATCTTGCATACAACCAACAAATTGTCAGTATTTCCTATACATCATAATTCAATTGCAATATGTACAAAACTTTATGTAGTGATATTAGAATTGCTTGCACCTAACAATTCAATCACAATTACCAAACAATTTAATAAAATAGAATGACTCATCATTCTATACATATGCCTGTTCATAATTAATATCTGTAAGTTCTTTACTTTTTTTTCAGAACAACAAAATTTCCTTTAGTCAATACTCATGTGACTACTTGACTTGCAACTTTCCTGTTGCAATGTCTAACACCTCCCTGAAATGTCATCAACTTCATGAGTTAAAAAGATTTAAGCTATTATTAACAATTATTTCCATGCAATAATATATATACATGTACTTACAAAACACATTCAACACTTGCAATTAGTACACAATTCTATCACTTATTATGCATGAGTGCAATTCTCAATGCATTACTTATTCAGTGCACCTTGCATTGAATTACATAATTTTCTTTATCTCAATCATGTATCTCACCATCCATAAGTTGGAATTCTGGCCAATGTGTTGACACATTCTCCACATGCTTCCTATTGTCTTCCCAATTAATTGGATGCCTTCCTTTTCGACCCGAACACTACACCAATAATATAATTCTGTGGTTCTCATTAGTGTTAGCAAAAAGGTTGCAATCCAAGTTTTATTTAAAGGTAGGAAGATTTTTGTACCTATGTGGCTCATAACCTTTCCATATCCAACCATGTCATAGTCTCACACATGATTAGCTTACTGGCAATCATTCCTATAACAAGTTCTTATCTTCTATTTCTTTGGTTATTAGCCCATAACCAAATTAACATGACATTCTACTATGTCAGTGTGTGCATTCAAAGCTAAGAAGATTTGAATTAATACAAGCCTCCAACCTTTACCACATCTAGTGGTATGCATTCAATAATATAATCATGTGATTTTATGATGCGGAAGCATCGTATAAAGTGCAAGTGCATGCTCGAAGCCAAGGAGACAGTTGGACGCGCTGATATAATTAAATATGTTTTTGTGAAAATGTTGTGGATTTCAAAATCTGAAGCATTAATGTAATATATAGGAGGAAAGTGCAGTTGCATTTATGCCTCGAAGATCCAAACTGATTTTGGAGCGTATGTTCCTATCCGTCGGATGTAATAGGCATTTATGTCTGTTTAATGCAAGTAGGTAAATTTAAATGATAGATTAGACAGTTTTAGAAGCGTAGGAGGGAAAAACGGGTCATAGACACCCTCACCTTGTATCAATGTATGATTATTCAGAATTCATATGCTGTAGAGCTGCAGAGAAGAATATAGGAGAACAGAGAATTTTATGCATTTAGTTGTTATTTTCCATGTACAGGAGCACTGGAATTAATAGAAGAAAGCTTTGATTCCAATATATGTGTTTGTTATGGTTGTTGGAACCACCTATTAAATGGTATGTTGCACGCTTGTTTGTGTTCTCTCTATGCATTTTTCTTCAATGCTATGTGTGTGTGCAGGCTCTAGAATTCTATGTTGAATATTTGAATTGGGGAGAATGAGTTTCAGTTGTTTCTCTTTATGAGAACTCCTGCAAAGAGTGCAGTGGAGGGTCCGCAAGGAGTGCGTCGACCAGGCTCTGAGTTTCATCTCAGAACTCTCAGAGGAGATTCAAATTGTGTCTTTACAGGCAAGAGTGCTAGTAGAGCATAGAGCCATGCAAAGTGTGCGCACGCTGGGAGAAGGGAACAAATTACTTCAAACTCACAGAGGAGTTGAAGAATTCTCTGTTGCAAAGAGTGCACAGAGTCGAAGACCCAAATAACCAGAGGTTATATGAAAATTTTGTAAGTTTTAAACCTGTGAAGTAAAGCAATACATATAGCTTCTTAAGCAAAACATAAATTAATCAATGGCTCATTCACATAGTACACAGAGATTTATACTGAAAACCCTCAACCGAGAAAACCTTTCTTATATTCATTATATCGAATTTCACCATTCACTATACAATATATATATAATGTTTTTAGGTATTCCGTAGATACCAAAACCCTAATCCCTTAATCCAAGATTAATTTACAAAACCGCTAAAAATAGCAAAATCCACTAAAAATAGCAAAAACCGCCCAAAAAACAAATTTTGGGGCACTGCCCCGAACCCTGTCGGCCCCGGGCTACCACCCGTTGTCGAATGATACGCGTAACCAGGCGGGGGCATACCTTCCCCCCCCTGGGACCCCCCTAGGAAAGCGCTCGGTGCACACGGCACAAATAGAGCACTAGTACAAGGGATCATCAGACACAGTTGTCATATCTGACGCGCCCATACACACACACATGCAAAGAATATAACACATACCCAAAAAATTTACCACAAGGAGTGCGTACAGGAACCCTTTTGGAAGCCTTGAGTTCGTAAGTGAAAGATTAGAATGGATAGAACCTCTGAAGTGTTCAGAGGGAGGCAGAGGTCGAAATCGTCTCACAAAAGTCAAGTTCAGGAGGGAGGACGCCAAGTCATTTGGCCAGAAGTCCTTAAGAAGTTGAATTGGATGGTGGAATCGCTTCAAGAGGAAGTGCCAAAGTTTCTTTAGTCATTAGATCTTATGGAACAATGGAAGGATTAAGGTCGAGTGCCTTTCAACACTCTTAAGCTCAAGAAGGATAGTGACCGTCAGATCCTGATACAATGAGGGTCGTTGGATCGAGGGAGGCACACAACCGTCGATCTCGTCGAAGGCACGATTTATGAGTTGCGGATTTGTAGAGGGAGAGGAACGACTGTTCGTTGTTCTCTCAAGTTGTGAAATCCGAAGACTCGTGCAAACAGGTGGCAAGGACCCACTCTGTAAGTGGAGTAAATAGAGGTGACAGGTGGCATGCGCCCATCGCTTTGGGTGGAGTCAACCTTCATTGACATATCGCATTTCGAGGATTCAGAAGGGAAGAGCACGAGAGGTTGGCACTCCAACTCGTGAAGTCATGAGTTGTGAAAGGTGCTTGCGTGAAGGCTTGGCTTTGGTCATATTGGAAAATGGGCTGAAGAGGGGGCTTACACCTTAATCCCATTCACAATTGTGTGTTTCGGCTATTGCTAAGGGTTGTGGCATTTCATTCAACGTGTCCAACTCACGAGACTTGAAATCCTTTGCGGGCTTAAACAAGGAGTTTAGTTAACCCATGTTGTGGTTTAGAGAAGATACTACGCGGATCTCGGCCTGAGGGTAGGAGGTCTGCACCAGTTGTGGTATCAGAGCCCAGAACAAATTATTTGCTTTATACAATAGAGAGGAAATATGAGTTTTACAGCCATGCCGCCGAGAAGAAGAGAAAGGCCCATACCTGACCCAATAGTGGAAATATAAATGCGTGAATCACGTGCCAGACTTGATGCTATGGAGACAACACAGAGGCAAACAATTGACGTTGGGGATATCAACGAAGCTGAAAGTGAAAATGAAGCTGGAAACGAAGGAGAAGAAGTTGTAGTCGAAGATGCTGCAGAAGAACACCTATTCAGGGTTGTTGCAAGGATAGGTGCTAGGAAAAAAATGGACATTCCAATGTACGAAGTAAACCTAGACATTGAAGAGATTCTAGACTGGATTACAGCTATAGACAAACACTTCGACTATGAGGATGTCGAGGAAGACAAGAAATTCAAACATGTCATTACTAGACTTAAAGGACATGCAACACTGTGGTGGGATGAACTACAGGATGACAGATGTTGCAAGGGCAAAAAAAAAATCAAGAGCTAGGATAGAATGGTTGCAAAAATGAAAGCCAAGTTTATACCCAGGGATTATCAAATAAATCTATTTCGGAGGATGAAAAATTTGAGACAGAATCTGATGTCAGTGAAAGAATACACTGAAGAGTTCTATAGGATAAACATCAGAGCAGGTCATCAGGAAAGCGATGATGAGAAAGTTTCTAGGTATATGAATGGTCTACGATATGCCATTCAGTACGAGATGAGCATGATGACCATCCAAACCGTAGAAGATGCTTATCAGATGGCTGTAAAAGCTGAAGAGAAGCCGAGCCGAAAGCAGGGTCAAAGAGGTCGAGGTGGAAGTCAAAGAAGAGGCAAGATGATTGCCTAGGACAGAACTCAGAAGCCTAAAGAAGAGGGGAAGAAACCTCAAACTCAATCTAAGAGAGGAGGAAGCTCACAGGGGAGGCAATATGTTGATAGAAATACTTTTCCGAGCCAGAGGAAGAGGAAGAGGTAGAGGAGGTGAAGTGAAATTCTTTGTCTGTGGAAAAATCGGACATAAATCCTATGAGTGTCCAGATAGGAAGAAACATGGTGGTGAAACTCACATTGCTGAAGCTCAAGGATGGAATGTTGAGGCAGAAGACGCTGAGGGTGGAAGATATTTGATGATGTAGAAATTTCTCTTAAAACCAAAGAAGGAGCCAAAGAACCCAACTCAAAGAAACAGTCTATTTCAGACTGATTGCAAAACTCAAGGTCATAGTGGACAGCGGTAACACAGATAATCTTGTATCTACAGAAATGGTAGAAAAGCTGGAGTTGGAGACTATTGCGCATCGAAGCCCATACAAAGTTTTGTGGCTACAAAAAGGACATCAGGTAAATGTCACTAAACAATGTTTAGTTGAATTTAAAATAGGAGGATATAAATATGAGATATTATGTGATGTCATTCCCATGTATGTTTTTCATCTACTGCTGGGTAGACCATGGCAATATGACAGAAATGTGGTGCATGATGGGAGAAAGAACACGTACACTCTGGAAAAAAATGGTAGGGCACACATGTTGCTGCCAATTAAGGATAAAGAGGTGAAAACATAGATGAGAAAAACTGTACTTCTCATGAGTGGGAATGAACTTCTTAAGGAAGTCAAGAAGAAGGAAGACACAAAATTAATTTTGGTTAGGAAGCCCATAATTGTTTTGAACAACACTAGGATAGATGATTTACCGGAAGAAATCCGAGATTTGCTGGAAGAATTTGTTGATATAGTAGTGGATGAACTACCTTGTTCGTTGCCACCTATCAGGAGTATAAGCCATCATATCAATCTTATACCTGGAGCCATTTTTCCAAACAAAGCAACTTATAGGTTGACGCCGCAGGAGAATGAAGAAGTTAAGAGACAGGTCCAGGAATTAATGGACAAAGGATTGATTCGGGAGAGCTTGAGTCCATGCGCTGTTCCAACAATGCTCAACCCAAGGAAGGAGGGTAGCTGGAGAATGTGTATAGACTCAAGGGAAATCAACAAAATTACCATTAGGTATAGGTTCCCATTGCTAAGGATGGATGACTTGATGGATTGCTTGAGTGAAGCAAAGTTTTTTTCAAAGATTGATTTGAAAAGCGGATATCATCAGATTAGAATGAGAGAAGGTGATGAATGGAAGACAACATTCAAGACGAATGAAGGGCTGTATGAATGGCTTGTCATGCCATTTGGCTTGACGAACGTGCCTAGTACTTTTATGAGGTTGATGAATGAAGTCCTGAAGGATTTCATTGGGAAATTCGTCATTGTATATATTGATGATATATTAATTTTCAACAAAAATGAAGCAGAGCATTTGAAGCATTTAGCTGCAGTGATGAGAAGGCTACAAAAAGAGAAATTGTTGATCAACATGAAGAAATCGTCATTTATGAGGACATAACTCATTTATTTGGGTTTTGTTATCTCTACAAATGAATTGAAAATGGATCCAGAAAAGATAAAAGAGATTAAGGATTGTCCATCGATGAAGAGCATGTTTGAAGTTCGAAGCTTCCATGGTTTGGCTAGCTTCTATAAGAAATTTATCCGAAACTTCAATGGAATTAGTGCACCGATGATGGATATGGTGAAGAAAAGACATAAATCTTTTCACTGAATGGAGGAAGTGGAGAAGAGCTTCAACCCGCTGAAGAAGAAGATCACTGAGCAACCAATTCTGGTTTTGCCAGATTTTAGCAAGACATTCCAGGTCAGGTGTGATGCAAGTGGATTCGCCATTGGAGCGGTCTTAAGCCAAGACAACAGGACGGTCATGTATTTCAGTGAAAAATTGAATGAAGCAAAGATTAAGTACTCCACATATGACAAAGAATTCTACGCAATCATACAAGCACTGAAGAAAGGGAGGCACTATTTGGTTCCAAAAGAGTTCATTTTGTACAACGATAATCACTCTTTGCAAGTTGTGACTCGACAGGAGAAATTGAACCAAAAACATGCTAAATGGGTTGAATACATGTAGAATTTTACTTTTGTGATTAAGCATATTTCTGGAACTGCTAACAAAGTTGTTGACGCTTTGAGCAGGAAATGTTTGCTTATGCAGGAATTTAGAGTTAAGACTTTGGGTTTTGATAACCTCAAAGAAATGTACGGGGATGATCCAGATTTCAAAGAGGAATATGAGGCGTCTGAGAATCCAATTCTCAGGGACATAAGACAATGGATATAGTACATGATCAAGGATGGACTATTGTTCAGGGGAAATCAGCTATGTATTCCAAAATGCTCCATGAGGGAGAATTTGCTGAAGGAAAAGAACAACGGAGGATTGGCCGGACACTTCAACCATGAAAAAATGTTCTCAAAGTTGAATGGCTCATATTACTGGTCAGGGATGAGGAAAGATGTGAAGAAATTTGTGGATAGGTGCATAATTGGTCAGCACACGAAGGGAAAAAGGTAGAATGTAGGGTTATATCAGCCATTACCCATACCCGAAAGGCCATGGGACGCAGTGAGCATGGATTTCATATTAGGATTGCCAAGGACATAGAGGGGATATGATTCAATTTTTATAGTGGTAGATAGGTTTTCAAAGATGTCACATTTCATACCATGCCAGAAAACCAGTGGCACAACTCATATTGCGAACCTGTTTTTCAAGGAAGTCGTTAGACTTCACGGCTTGCCAAGGAGTATCATTTCTGATCAAGATACCAAGTTCGTAGGACATTTCTGGAGGACCTTATGGAAGAAGTTGGGGACAAAATTGTCTTTTAGCTCAGCATATCATTCTCAGACGGATGGACAGACAGAGGTCATGAACAGGATTTTGGGAGATTTATTGAGGAGCTTAGTGACTGAACACCACAGTCAATGGGATCACATTCTGCCATAAGAGGAATTCGCTTACAATGATTCGCTCAATAGAATCACAGGGCAGAGTCATTCCAAATTGTATATGGAATGCAACCAAGGGGAGTCTTTGAATTGAAATATTTAGAACAAGCTGAATTCAGGAGTGCTAGTGCAGAGGACTTTGCAGAAGGAATGAAGGGGATTCATAGCAGAATCAAGGAGTGATCGCAGAGTTCATGTCAAGAGTACAAGCGTAGACCACATCAAAACAGGCAAGAACTTCAATTTGAAGTTGGTGATTTGATTCTTATGCATTTGAGGAAAGAAAGGTTCCCATGGGGAACATACAACAAGATGAAGATGAAGAAAATTGGACCGTGCAAGGTCATAAGAAAATTTGGGGAAAACGCGTATGAGATTGAATTACCCAATCGGGTCGGAATCTCATTGATATTCAATGTCACAAATTTGTACCCTTATAGAGCTAAAGAAGTAGGAGTGGAGGATGAACAGGAAGAAATTCCATGGACGAAACAAATGCCTATAGCTGAAAAGCCACAGATGGAAATCATAATTGACAAGAGGATTAACAGAAAGACCAAGAGAAAAGAGTATTTTGAATACTTGGTCAAGTGGAAAGGACATCCAGTTGAAGATTCCAGTTGGGAGGATGAAGCAAAAATTCAAAATCATGGACAAACAGTGAAGGAACTCATGAACATGAGTTCATGAAAATTTTCAAGAGAGGGAGTATGATGCAGGAGCATCATATAAATCCTAAGTGCACGCCCGAAACCAAGCAGACAATTGGATGCGCAGATGAAATTAAATACGTTTTTGTGAAAACGTTGTGGATTTCAAAATCTGAAGCATTAATATAATAGATAGGAGGAAAGTGCAGTTGCATTTATGCCTCGAAGATCCAAACTGATTTTGGAGCGTATGTTCCTATCTGCCGGATGTAATAGTCATTTATGTCCGTTTAATGCAAGTAGGTAGATTTAAATGATAGATTAGACAGTTTTAGAAGCGTAGGAGGGAGAAAAGGGTCATAGACACCCTCACCTTGTATCATTGTATGATTATTCAGAATTCATATGCTATAGAGTTGCAGAGAAGAATATAGGAGAATAGAGAATTTTATGCATTTAGTTGTTATTTCCCATGTACAGGAGCACTGTAATTAATAGAAGAAATCTTTGATTCCAATCTATATGTTTGTTATGGTTGTTGGAACCACCTGTTAAATGTTATGTTGCAGGCTTGTCTGCATTCTCGGTATGCATTTTTCTTCAATGTTATGTATGTGTGCAAGCTCTAGAATTGTATGTTGAATATTTGAATTCTGGATAAGGGGAGAATGAGTTTCAGTTGTTTCTCTTTCCAAGAACTCTTGCAAAGAGTGCAGTGGAGGGTCCGCAAGGAGTGCGTCAACCAGGCTCTGAGTTTCATCTCATAACTCTCAGAGGAGATTCAAATTGTGTCTTTACAGGCAAGAGTGCTAGCAGAGCATAGAGCTATGGAAAGTGTGCACAGGCTGGGAGAAGGGAACGCATTACTTTAAACTCATAGAGGATTTGAATAATTCTTTGTTGCAAAGAGTGCATAGAGTCGAAGACCCAAATAACTAGAGGTTATTTGAAAATTTTCCGCAAGGAGTGCGTGTAGGGACCCTTTTGGAAGGCTTGAGTTCGCAAGCGAAATATCATAAGGGATAGAACCTATGAAGTGTTCAGAGGGAGGCAGAGGTCAAAATCATCTCACAGAAGTCAAGTTCAGGAGGGAGGACGCCAAGTCATTTGGTCAAAACTCCTTGAGAAATTAAATCGGATGGTGGAATCGCTTCAGGATGAAGTGCCAAAGTTTCGTTAGCCGTTGGATCTTGTGGAACAATGGAAGGATTAAGGTTGAGTGCCTTTCAACAGTCTTAAGCTTAGGAAGGATAATGATCGTTAGATCCCGATACAACGAGGGTTGTGTTGAAATTACTAAGGAAACTAAGAGAGGGGGGGTGAATCATTTGTTACTGTGCTTAAACAATATTAAGTCTATTAAACCATTCTCAATATTTCTTCAAGTGATCATCAATATTATACAAAATATGGACAACATAAATAATGAGAATCAGTCACACATAAGATATACAAAGAGATAAATTTTCACGAGGAAACCCATAAAGGGAGAAAACCTCTTCTTCTTCAAAATGATAGGCAGTCTTTTAAGTTCTGTACATCATCTATAATTGAGCACCAACTCAATGTGAGGCTACTACCTCTGTTTTACAAGCTCCAACTTGTTGAGAGCACCAACTCTCTGGTTTCTCTAGCACCGACTAGAAGGAAGCACCAACTCCTTGAGTGTTCCAACACCGACTAGATGGAAGCACCTACTTCCACTTATACAAGAACCAACTTGGTTGAGAGCACCAACTCTCTGGTTTCTCTAGCACCCACTAGAAGGAAGCACCAACTCCCTGAATATTACAACACCAACTGGATTTATACAAGCACCAACTTGTATACATAAAACTCTATGTTTTCCCAAGCACCACCCTGCCACCCTGTTTTTCTAGCTACAACTAGATGGAAGATACAACTTCCAATATTCAAGCACCAACTCAAATATCAGAGGACCACAATCCTCCATAGAACCACCCTACCTCCCTGATTATAAATAAATGATTGAATAACCAACAACACAGATAAATCAATACTTACCACTTCTTCTCTGTTCTGTAAATCTGGTTTGTTTCTAACTGTTCTACAATCCTTCTCTTCCTTTATCTGTTCTGCAATCCTTCTCTTCCTCTGTCTATTCTACAATCCTTCTCTTCCTCTGTCTATTCTGTAGTTCTGCTCTGCTTCAATCTGTTCTGCTATTCTGCTCTGCTTCATGCTATTTTTCTATTTTTCTCTTGCTTCTATCTGTTCAACAACTGTTACTCATCTCTAAGTTTTATCTCAAGCTCTGCAAGCTTTAATTTTACTCTTCTTACAGTTCATCACGTTTTTTGGTTAGAACAACCAACCTTACATAGTCGCTTCATATCTCCTTTTGTTCACACACGCCTCATCCGTTACACCTCGAATCTTCTTGGGCAAAAACGCCTCAGCAATTGAATCGCCAACCAATCAAGAATCATGAATTCATTTTGCTAACTGAATTGTAACTGATTAATTAACTGTGAAGTGAAACAGTAGCCCTCCGATCATATTCAAATTCTCCTGCACCATCGGATTAAATCGACAGGGTTTCGCGTTTATCCCATATGCCCACTGGCTGTGACCGAGCGCTAAACAGAATTTGAATTTCGTGATCTTGCATCTCGGCATTCCTATGATAAAGGATCTCGACACTCCAAGTCGTGATTTCCGAGACTCTGAGATGGAGCTTAGCACCGCTAGCTTCTTCCCCTCACATGACCACCGACGGTGACCAAAGGCTATGCCAAAAGGCGCTTCATATTTCACGAACTTATAAACTTCATCGAGCCTGATCAACGGTCGAGATATCCAATGATCTGACGATCTAGATATCATCGCTATCTCGCATATCGTGATTCCTTTGATGAAGGGTCTTGATGCTCCAAGTCGCAATCACTGAGACTCCGAGATGGAGCTTAACACCGCTAGCTTCTTCCTCCATCTTCCCCAAATGTAACCACTAGCTGTGACCACAGCCTTATTCGAAAACGCATTTCGCACTTTCGCGTCTTGGGTATTTTGTCGTGCTCTGATCTATTGCTACATGCCCCTCTTGGATCAATGATCCATATCTTATCGCGATTTTGCCACTTCACGAGCCTTCTTCATGCCTGATCAACGGTCCACAATCCTTGGTGATCTGATAGTCCAGATCTTTTCATGATCTCTCATATCACGATTCCTGTGATGAAGAGTCTCAATACTCCAAGTTGCGAACGCAGATATGAAACTTAGCAATTAGCTCCTTCCCTTAAGCCTTCGACGATGTGACCTTGAAATATGACCACTCGCCAATCAAATGAGCACTTCTCTCCTTTGACGTTCCAGTCAGTGAAATGATGATCTTTTTCCATGTATCCTATGGAACCAACGGTCCAGGTAATATCGTGATTTCGCCACGTGTCCTTCTTGAATCAACGGTCAAGATATTATCGCGATGTCGCATATTGTGATCTTGAACCTCTTTCCTTTGGATTTTTCGATCTGTGAAACTCCGAAATGAAACCTTTTTCGTGCTTTGATTGTTTTCCTCCTTCTGAGCTTACACTGTTGATATTGCCATTATTGCTATGCTACTGATCGTGCTGATCTTCGCCATATGATTGTGCTAATATTCGCCATCAATGACAAACATGCGCCATCAATGACAAACACGCACCATCAATGAAAAACACGCATACTCTACCTCTGTCTAAAAACATGCCAACAATATCCCCCTTTGGCATTGATGGAAATCCCTTGAAAAAACATGCAACTATACCACTGTAGCATCCCTGAAATTTACCACACTTTCTTCCCCTTTGACATCAATGTCAAAGAAGAAACACACTCCCCCTGAGCTGTTGCAGTACATACTCCCCCTGTCAACTATGAACAACTTAGAAATACAACAGATATTCAATAAGTATTCCCCTGTCAACTATGAGCATCTTAGAAATACAACAGATATTCAATAAGTACTCCCGCTGACCAGGTGAATAGATTAGACGAAAGAAGTTATAACCCCCAACTTTTGACGAAAATATCCAAAAGGGGTCGTTGCTAACGGTTTAGTAAAGATATCAACTATCTATTCTGTGGAAGGGATATAATTCAGCTGAACAACTCTGTTTGTGACTTTTTCTCTGAGAAAATGATATTTTATTGGGATATGCTTAGTCTTGGAATGAAGAACAGGATTCTTGGAGACACTAATGGCACTAGTGTTATCACAGTGATTTGTAATCAGATCAGTATAGTTTACCTTCAATTCTGCAAGAGTTTGAATCATCCACAAAATATGAGTGCAACAAGTAGCAGCAGCAATGTACTCTTCTTTTGTAGTTGATAAGGAAATAGATCCCTGCTTCTTACTAATCCATGCTACCAATGAGTCACCCAGGAAGAAGGCACCTCCACTGGTGCTCTTTCTTTCATCCACACAATTTTTCCAATTTGCATCTGAATAAGAAGTTAACTTAAAATTCTGATTTATGGGATACCACAGACCATAAGCCATTGTTCCCTTCAAGTATTTGAATATCATTTTTACAGCTACCAAGTGACTTTGTTTAGGAGCTGACTGATAATGACCTACCATTCCAACAACTTTCATTATATCAGGACGGGATGTTGTGATGTACAGAAGACTGCCTATCATAGAACGATATGTCCTTTGATCAAAATCCGGTGAGATATCATCTTTACTGAGCTTGCAACCAACCATCATAGGTGTGCTAACAGGAGAGGAATCCTCCATCTGAAATTTCTTCAACATCTCTTTCAAATATGTTTCTTGAGAGATAAATATTCCCGCAGAACTCTGATTTACTTGTAAACCAAGAAAATATGACAGCTCTCCTATCATGGACATCTCAAATTCTATTTGCATAGAGTTATCAAACCACTGGATAGATGATTCATTAGTACAACCAAAAATAATATCATCTACATAAACCAAAAAAACTAGTAAATTATCACCTTCAGACTTAATGTAGAGATTGCTGTCAACAGTACCTTTCTTGAACCCTTTGTCTTGTAAAATTTTTTCCAGTCTATAATACCAAGCTCGTGGTGCTTCTTTCAGTCCATATAAGGCCTTCTTCATCTTGCAAACATAATTAGGATTATTTGTCAATGAGAAACCTTCAGGTTGCTCCATATATACTTCTTCCTCTAGATATCCATTAAGAAAAGCTGACTTAACATCCATCTGATACACTTTAAAGTTCTTATGGCATGAATATGAAAGGAACATTCTGATGGCTTCAAATCTTGCCACTAGTGAAAAAGTTTCATCAAAGTCCTGACCTTCAACTTGTGCATACCCTTTACAGACCAATCTGGATTTATTTCTAACAACTTGTCCTTTTTCATTCATTTTATTTTTGAACATCCATTTGGAACCTATTACATTATTATCTTCGGGTCTAGGGACAAGATCCCAAGTATTGTTCTTCTCAATCTGATCAAGCTCTTCATTCATTGCTCTAATCCAATCATCATGCTGGCTAGCTTCATAAAAAAATTTAGGTTCAGTCATAGATAAAAAAGCAACATGAGATTGTTCTGAGTCTTTAATCAATTTCCTTCTTGTCTGAACTCCTTTATTTATATCTCCAATTATCTGATTTTTAGGATGATTCTTTCTAACAACTCTGAGAGGTGATTTTGCTTCTTTTTGTTGATTTGTGTCAGCCTGAGTATTCGTATCTTCATCTGATTCAGATTCTTCTCTTCCTGATCCTTGGACCTGTTCATATTCATCTTCAACTATATCTTTTGTACTTGGTTCAACACTGTTTACATTCCTGATCGAGACTTCTTCATCAACCTTTATGTCTATACAATCAACTAGTTTATGCAGCCTCTTATTGTAACATCTATACCCTTTATTGTTTGTAGCATAGCCCAAGAAGATACCTTCATCAGCCCTGTCTTCATATTTTCCAATATTTTCATCATTGTTCTTGATATAACATTTACTCCCAAAGACCTTAAAATGTTTGATTGAAGCAGGTCTTCCAAATAACAGTTCATAAGGAGTCTTGTCACTGTGTAGTCTGATATGTTCTTTGTTAAGGATATGAACAGTTGTATGAATTGCTTCTACCCAATATGTCTGAGATATGTTCCTTTCATTCATCATTGATCTTGCCATTTGCTGTACTAATCTATTCTGCCTCTCAATGACTCCATTTTGCTATGGAGTTATTGGAATAGTGTATTCTCGTTTGATCCCATGATTATCACAGAACTCTTTGAAGTTCCAAGAACTAAACTCTCCTCCTCTATCAAACCTTACTGCCTTCAATATTTTTCCTGTTTGATTCTCAGTCAGATCCTTAAACACTTTGAATTTTTCAAATGCTACAGATTTTTCCTTCAAAAAGGCAACCCACGTTAGTCTAGAATAATCATCAATAATCAATATAAAATAGTTTTCTTTTCCTGTACCTTCTTTTCTTGATGGTCCACATAAATCCATATGTACTAACTGGAGAGGTTTTTCTGTTGAAGGAAAGTTTTTAGATTTGAACTGAGTGCGAGTAAGCTTTCCTTTCTAGCAAGGTTTACAAACAGATTCATATGGCTTTGATATCTTCGGAAGATCTTTTATTGCCCCATTGTTTTTGAGCTTGATTATATGATCAAAATTTAGGTGTCCAGGTCTCCTATGCCACAACCAAATTTCATCATATTTTCTTAAGTGGAATTCTTCTTTTTCTTCATTTAACACATAGACATTGTTTTATGTTCTTATCCCCTTTGCAACCAGTTGTCCTGAACTCAAAGACTTTATTTTACAGTCTTTAGAAGTAAAAACAACTTCACATCCTTTGTCACAAACTTGACTGACACTTAGTAGATTATGTTTCAGACCATCTACAAACATCACATCTTGAGATTTTCCTTTTCCATTACTCAGGCTTACCATTCCTTTACCTTTTATTTTTCCTGGTGCATCATTTCCAAAAGTTACATTCCTTGATTTATTTTCACTTAAAGTTAGAAACTTAATTTTGTCTCCAGTCATATGTTTGGAACATCCACTGTCAATATACCAGGAATTCTTTTGTTTTTGGATTGATAACACTAGTCCACACTTGTCATCTACTTTCTTCTTTCAAACTTTGACATTTTCAGCAGTGGAAATCAAATCTGGCGTGTAATTCGTTAATCGAAAATCTACTGCTTTATGTCCATAATTATGGCAGATGTAACATTCTGGTTCACTGAATAGAAGATCATAGCGATTGTTATGCTCATAACTATTGTTATGCTTAACCTGCATCCTTTTCCTAGCCATCGTATGATTTATAGTCCGAGGTTGTTTGTTGCTTGGTTGTCTCGATCTTTGTTGTGGAAGATGGTTATTCGTTGAATATCTTGATTGTTCATATCTAAATCTTATATAATATTTTATAGCTTTGTGACCAAAATTAGAGTAGAAAAAACAATAACCATAGAAAAAACCTTTGTACCTTGAAAAAATTTGTCTTCTTTGAGGAGGT
>SNQJ01S0009678.1:25368-72970 GCA_010110895.2 Picea sitchensis
AATAATATGATGGCCATGAAGGATGAATAATGGGAGGCTCTTAACAGAAGGGCACTAGGAACGATACAGATGATCCTGACAGCGTTGGTGGATTTCAATATTTCAAAAGAAAAGACAAAGAAGGAGTTGATGGATGCATTGGCTAAACTATATGTAAAACCCTCAACGTCCAATAAGGTATTTCTAATGAAGAGATTACTTAATATGAAGATGTCAGAGGGTGGGTCTATTGTAGATCATTTAAATGAATTTAATATGATTGCTAATCATCAAAGTTATGTAAAAGTGGACTTTGATTATGAGGTTAGGGATCTTCTAATATTTTTCTCGTTCCCATAAATATGGAATGGATTGGTCATGGATGTAAGTAACTATGTCTCTGGTTCAAACATTCTAGAATTTGATGATGTTGTTGGTATTATCTTTAGAGAGAAAATGCAATGGAAAAGAACAGGTGAGGCCTCGATAATGTGTTAAACATGGAGAACAGGGGAAGAAAAAAGGATAGAGGAAAGGGATCAGGTAGCCATGGGAATTATAGGAAGGGTAGATCCAAATCCAGGATGGGAAAGATAGAGTGTTGGAGTTGTGGGAAGAAAGGACATCTGAAGAAAGACTGCAGAAATCCAAAGAAACAAAGAGATGGACAACAAGAGAAAAATCAAGAAGCAAATGTAACAGGTGATGTGTTACAAGATGCTTTGATTCTTTCTATATATAATATTTCTGAGTCTTGGGTAGTAGATTCAAGACCTTCATGTCATGCCACACTCCATAAGAAACATTTTATAGATTATGTTCAAGGTGATTTTGTACATGTTCAATTAGGTGATGAAAGAGGTAAGAGATGTTCTAGATCTAAGGAAAAATCTAATTTCAACAGGGAAATTGGAAAGTGAAGTTTGTATATCTATGTTTACAGGTAAGGCGTGGAAGGTCACCAAAGGATCACTAGTTATGCCAAAAGGAGAGAATGTAGGTACATTGTATTTATGTATTGGTAATATTGATTCTTCTATCTCTTTAGCTTCTACAAGAGTGGATACAAAAATGTGGCATCATAGGCTTAGAAACATGAGTGAGAAAGGGATGCAGGTACCTCAAAAAAGAAATTTGTTGCCAGATTTAAAAAAAATTGATTTGGATTTCTGTGAGCATTGTTTTTATGGAAAAAAAAAGAGATTCAGATTTATCAGAGTTGGAAAGGTAAAGAAGAATGAAAAGTTAGATCTTGTGCATACAGATGTATGGAGAGCATCTCAAGTATCATTTCTTGGTGTATATCATTATTATGTTACTTTTATTGATGATGCAACTAGAAAAACTTGGGTTTATTGCATTCGACAAAAATCTAATCTTTTGACACTTTTAAGAAATGGAAAGCTTTGGTTGAGAATGAGACAGGAAAAAGATTGAAGTGTCTCAGATCAGACAATGGAGGTGAATAATGTAGCAAGGATTTTGATTATTATTGTACATACCATGGGATTCGTTGAGAGAAGACAGCTCCAGGAACACTACAAGAAAATGGTGTGTCAGAAAGGATGAATAGGACAATCATGGAGCGTGCAAGGAGTATGATATTGCATGCAGGGTTTCCCTTATAGTTTTTGGAAGATGTTGTAGATATTTTTGTTTACTTTATAAACAGAGGACCTTCAAGTTATTTAGATGGTGGCATTCCATAGGAGGCCTGGACAGGTAAAAAGGTAAACTATTCATTTTTTAATACTTTCGATTGTGAAACATTTGTCCATATTGATAAAGAAAATAGAACAAAGCTTGAGACAAAATTCAAGAAGTGTACCTTTATTGGATACAATGTTAATATTTTGGTTATCACTTATGGGATTATGAAAATGAAAAAGTCATTTGGAGTAGAGATTTCATATTCAATGAGAAGGCCATGTACAAAGTTTAGTTGCAGGGAAAGAAATAGGAAAAATAAAAACCAGAATACACAATGTTTGATGAGATCACTGGAAAACAAATTCCAAAGGTACTAGAAAATAAAAATGTATAAAAACAAGAGAAACATGCACCTCAAACTCCTACAAGTGTTGTTAGAAGATCTACTAGGTTAAGTAGACCCCCTAAACGATACTCTCCTTCATTGTATTATTTATTGTTGACTGATTCTGATGAACTAGAATGTTATGAAGAGGTAATGTAGGTAGATACTTAAAAGAAGTGGGAGAAAGGCATGAAAGAGGAAATGGATTCCTTGGTAAATAACCAAACTTGTTACTTAGTTCAATTTTCTACAGGAAAAAGAACATTGTAGAATAAATGGGTTTATAGGTTGAAGGAAGAAGATGAAGGAAAAAAGTGGCACAAGGCTAGACTTGTTGTAAAGGTATTTGCACAAAAGAAAGGTATAGATTTTGATGAAATAGTTTCTCCTTTTGTTAAGATGACTTAAATTATGACTATTTTAAGTCTTGTGGTAGTAGAAGATTTGCATCTTGAACAATTAGATGTAAAAACAACTTTTCTCCATGGGGATTTGGAGGAAGAGATTCATATGCAACAACCATAGGGGTATGAGGTCAAAGAGAAGGATAATTTGATATGCAGGTTGAAGAAGAGCTTGTATTTCCTAAAGAAAGCTCCAAGGTAGTGGTATTTGATGTTTGACAGGTTTATGATAGAATAAGGTTATAGTAGATGTCATTCTGATCACTTTGTTTATTTTAAAAGGCTAGAAAATGGAAGTTATATTATCTTGATATTGTATGTAAATGACATGCTTGTTGCAGGGTCTAATATGCATGATATAAATGTGCTCAAGAAGAAATTATCTAATTTATTTGTGATGAAGGATTTGGGTGATGCAAAGAAAATCCTTGGTATGAGAATAACAAGAGATAGGAAAAATTGCAAATTGACATTGTCTCAAAGTGAGTACATAGAGAAGGTGTTGGAGATGTTTAAAATGCATAATGCAAAACCAATTAGTATAAATTTGGCCAACCATTTCAAATTAACTAAGGAAATGTGTCCCAAGACATAGGAGGAGATATAATACATGTCTAGGGTCCCTTATTCATCAACAATTGGCAGCTTGATGTATGCGATGGTTTGCATAAGACCACATATTGCACATGTAGCGGGAGTTGTGGGAAAGTGTATGAAAAATCCAAGTAAAGAACATTGAGAGGAAGCAAAGTGGATTCTCAGGTATTTGAGAGGTACTTCTACTCATGCATTATGTTTTGGAGGTTCATACATTGTTCTACATGGATATGTTGATTCATATATGGAAGATGATAAAGATAGCAGGAGGAGAACCAAACAGTATGTTTTTACTTTAGATGGAACAACAATAAGTTGGATTTAAAAACTACAAAAGGTTGTTTCACTTTCAACAATAGAAGCATAATATGTTGTTTCTATAGAGGCTAGTAAAGAAATGATTCAGTTACAGAGGTTTATGGAGGAATTGGGAAAGAAGAAGGAGAATAACAGGTTGTACTGTGACAGTGAGAGTGCCATTCATATTGCAAAGAACTCAGCCTTACATTCAAATGCTAAGCATATACAACTCAGGTACCATTTCATACAATTCATCTTGGAAGATGGACATTTAGGTTGGAAAAGATACATACTAGCCATAATCCTATAGACATGTTAACAAAGGCAGTAATCAGGGAGAAATTGAGTTCTTGCTCATTTTCAGTTGGCCTTCAAGAATGAAGGTGGAGATGACAAATTTGCTAGGTCCATGGTGGAGTATAGTCCAACATGCACATCATCAGTGGAGTTGTTTTGATTAGTCTCCAAGTCGGAGATTGTTGGTTGTGGAGTCTGATTATCTTCCTGATTCAAAGGTTTCTTTCAGTCATTCTTGGACCCCATTCCAAAATGGGGGGTGTGGGGGGGATTTTTCCTCCACAACTGTCACTAGGGGGTCCATGGGGGGTGGTGACAAGTTTTTTATCCCCCCACTAGCGAGGGATTCGGGGGAAGCGTCCCCGAAGTGAAATATTGGGAAACATTTCCTTGTAAAATATTGTAATTTCGTAGTCAATCTGTACCGTTCATTATGAGGTCTCATATCTTATGGTAGAAGTTATTTTAGGGTTTTTTTTCCCTAGAAGGAAACCCTATCTTATGAGGTAATTATATTGCGGCTGTGTATTATTGCAAATATTGTATTCTGAGAGAGGAGACTGTGAGAGAAATAAGAGGAAGTTACAACGACCATGTTGTAGGCTGTATCCCTTCATTTTGATGGATAATAAAAAGGAAGGACCTGGAAATTTGACGCAGCCGTGCCAACCAGGCACGCCTGCTACCACCAGGACCTTCTTCTTCGTTGGCCCGAAGAGCTAAAGTGCTCCTCAAATCCCTTATCAGGTCTCTTTTACCCCACAGGATATTCCTTATGATCCCCCTGCTGTCTTATCGGGAAATCGGACCTCGCAAGGCTGCGAGTCCTGTGCTCAGGTCTCCAAATCTTCGAAACCCGATGGAATACCCACGTCACGCCTTCCTCGTCTCCTATCGGGAATTACCCTATCAGGGAATCGGTACTCACACGGTCGTGAGTCACTATTCTCATGAATCTCTGATTCCTGAATTCCGATGCCACCTGTCCTCTGCGCTATCGCCTGGACCCCATGCTAACCAATGGTTACAGAGACATCACCTCTCGCGACCTCATAGATATTTGAAGCAAATCTTTGTGCTTCCAACATGCAAACCCCGAGTTCACGATATGCCGACACCACTTGGCATTTGCTCCCTGCGAAAGTTTGCCTGCTGACACTTGTCCTCCACTTCACCCTTACCTCCGTCGGGAAATCGCGTTTCGAGATATCGTGATTCCTATGGCTGTGAGTCTCTTGTCACTGAAAACCTCGAAACGCTGAACCCCGATGCACGTGTGGGCTCTCTCCTCCACGTTTCATTATCGGCTATCATGTGATCGGGATTTCAATTGTAGCGTTTCCTTTGCATGGGAAAGTCCCGAATGCCGAAACCCCCGACTCTCCGGAATCTTGCGCCACGTATCTCCGCTGAGATCAACGGCTCTGATCTTCTCGGGAAATCGCTAATTGCAATTTCAAATGCAAGACTCTTGGCTCCGTAAACTCCGATCCTCCGATGAACTGAAACCCGATGAGCCTTTGGCTCCTTCCCAACTCGCTAGGCTTAAATCCTGCGTAACTTCCCTGAGATCTGGCGACTATTGGGACTTCGCAAATCTTCCCTGCGAATCCTGACCGTCAACTCCCCCTCTTTGAGGATTTCTTTAGAAATGACCAAGTGCTTCTGCTGAGACTTGTTCTCCAAGCCTATGCTTGTAGCTCCTGCTCGAAACCTTTCTCGACACAAACCTTCTATGCTCCTTTTCAAAATAATACCCCAAAGGAACTATCCCTCTTGGGCTTATTTACTCTGACTCCTTCAGAGGAATTTATGTGCACTCCTTGCACTCAACGTTCAACAACTTATCAAGTGTTGAATCCTCCCGACTCTGTGCACTTTCTGCAGCAGCAGTCTTCAATCTCCTTTACTCAGATTAACAACTGAGATCTCTAGTTCTGCCTACACACTCTTGCATGGCTTCAACAACCCCTACAACTTCTGTAGGAATGAGAATAAGTGTTAGTCTATCGAGCTCTCATCAATGCACTCCTTACGGATGAATTCAACTGCACTCTATGCAGGAATCTCCTGGCTCAGATAGAGAAACAATTGAAACTCATTCTCTTCCTTCTCAGAATTCTGTTTCAAACCCTGAAATCACATGCACAGCATATTCAAAGCAAATGCATATCCGGAAAACAAACATACAAGAGCACATTAACCACATACACAGAGAAACAACACCAGACATGAAATTGAATCAAAGACTCTCTTCTATTAACTCAAATCTGTACATGGGTGTTCTTCATACAATTATCTATTTTCTCTTCTCTTCTAAATGCTTCTAATTATCTGAATAATGTTACAAATGTACAAAAGAGGGTGTCTATATCCCTTTTCCCTCTCGAACCTCTAACTATCAAATCTAGACTTAAATCCTATCTACCTGCATTAACTAGATTAAATGCCTTCTTATCTAATTCAGACAAGAGCGTAAGGCTCGAGGTCTGATACAATACACAAAAGGCGCTCCTTCATAAAGGATCATTTAAGACTTGCGCTACAATCCCAAAGCATTTTCAAAAGTTTGGGTTTGTTTATCCAGCTGAACTTTCGCTTGATGTGCTGGCTTGCTTGCTGAGTTGGCGATGCTCCTGCATCATACTCCTCGGCTTAAAAACTTTCATGGGCTCCTATCCATGAGCTCCTGCACGGTTTTTCCATGCTTTTGAATCACTGCTTCTGTCTCCCAGCTGGCATCCTCCACTAGATGATTCTTCCATTTAACTAGATACTCAAAATACTGCTTCCGTTTGGTCCTTTTGTTGACCCTCTTATCAAGTATACACTCCATCTGTGGCTTTTCTGCAATCGACATTTTCTTCTGCCACTGGATTTCTGGTTGTTCATCACTTCCAGCTCCTGCTTCCTCAGCCTTATAGGGATATAAGTCTGAGACATTGAATGTCGGAGATATTCCAATGTCATCCGACAATTCAATCTCATAAGCGTTTTCTCCCAATTTCTTTAGGACTCTGCATGGTCCAATTTTCTTCATCTTCAGCTTGTTGTATGTTCCCCTTGGGAACCTTTCCTTCCTCATATGTGCCAAAACTAGATCGCCAACTTCGAACTAAAGTTGTCCCCGATGCTTATCCGCTCTGCGCTTGTACTCCTGGTTCGACTCCAGCAATCACTGCTTCACTCTGCTGTGAAGTTCTTCCATCGCCTCTGCGAATTATTCAGCGCTCGCACTATGAGTCATGATTTTTTCTGAATCCCTCAGCTCAGATACTCCTCTTGGCTGTCTACCATATACTATCTCAAATGTACTTTTCCCTATGCTTCGATTCACCGAATCGTTGTAAGTGAATTCTCCCTGTGGCAACACATTTTCCCAGCTACTGTGGTGCTCTGTCACTAGGCTTCTGAGTAAGTCTCCCAGACTTCTGTTAACCACTTCTATTTTCCCATTTGTCTATGGATGATAGGCAGAACTAAACATCAAGTTAGTTCCCATCTTCTTCTAGAGTGTCCTCCAGAAATGTCCAATAAATTTTGTATCCCTGTCCGATATAATGCTTCTCGACAATCCATGAAGTCTAACAACCTCTTTGAAAAACAAGTTTGCGATGTGAGTCGCATCACTGGTCTTCTGACACGGAATAAAATGTGCAATCTTTGAAAACCTGTACCTGATGGTGATATTGTTAATGGCTCTGGAATCTATACACATTCTCCAACCCCCATCTTTCTTTGGACTCAGTACCGTTGGAACGACACACTGACTTAAACTTTCCCTGACTAGTCCTTTGTCTAGCAGTTCCTGCACCTGCCTTTTGACCTCCTCATTCTCCCATGGTGTCAACCTGTACGCAGCCTTGTTTGGTAAACTAGCTCCTGGTACAAGGTCTATGTGATGACTTATGCCCCTCATTGGCGGCAACGAATGAGGTAATTCATCCACCACAATATCAGCAAACTCCTCCAACAGTTTCTGAATTTCCTCCGGTAAATCATCCACTCTTCTGTTGGTCAAGACAATCCTTGGTTTCCACAAAGAATTGTGGATCCTCCTTCTTCTTTACTTCTGCCAGAAGTTCCTTCCCACTCATGAGAAGAATCCTGTTGTTCACTTCCGGTTTCACCTCCTTATCTTTTATTGGAAGTAACATATGTGTTCTCCCATTCTTCTCTAAAGTATACATATTCATCTTCCCATCATGAATTACGTTTCTGTCATACTGCCATGGTCTTCCTAGAAATAAATGACATACATCCATAGGGATAACATCACAGAGAATTTTATCATTATATCCTCCGATTTTAATGTCCACTAAGCACTGTTTAGTGACACTCACCTGATGTCCTTTCTGTAGCCATGAAACTTTGTATGGACTCGGGTGATCAGTCGTTTCCAACCCTAGTTTCTCCACCATCTCGGTCGAAATGAGATTATCGGTGCTTCCGCTGTCCACGATCACTTTGCATTTCCTGTCCTTGGTCTTGCATGTAGTTCTGAATAGTCTACTTCTCTGAGCTATGTCCTCCACCTCCTTCTCAGGTGTAACAAGAACTTTACGCATCATTAATGACCTCCCGTCTTCTGCGTCTTCTACTTCAACATCACGCCTCTATGCTTCCGCGATGTGAGCTTCTCCTTTATCTGCCTTCCTATCTGGAAAATCAACCGCTTTGTGTCCATTCTTCCCACATGTGTAACATGTGATGATTCCTCCTCAGTCTCTACCTCGACCTCTAGTACGAGGAAGAGCGTTTGCATCCGCATAATCTCCTCGCTGATCATTTTGCTGCCTTCTCTGTTCAACATGTGGTCCTCACTGTGAGGTTCCACCTCTTTCAACTTTACCCTAAGGCCTCTTCCAGTCATCCTTAGATTTCTGGAACCTATCTTGGGCAACTGACTTTCCTCTCGGCTAGCTCTTGCCTTGGCCTCGCTGTGCTGGCTTTCGGCTTAGCTTCTCTTCTTCCTTCAATGCCATTTGATACGCATCCTCAACTGTTCTGACGGTTGTCATGCTTAATTCATCCTGAATGTCATACCTTAGACCATTCAGGTATCTGGCAACCTTTTCATCATCGCTCTCCCGATGACCTGCTCTGATGTTGAGCTTGTAAAATTCTTCGGTATACTCTTTCACTGTCATCAACTTCTGTCTCAGGTTCTGCATTCTCCTGAACAATGTGATTTGATAATCCCTTGGGATGAACTTTGCCTTCATCTTCGTAATCATTCGATCCCAGCTTTTGATCTTTGGTTTTCCTTTGGAATGTTTATCTGCCTGAAGCTCGTCCCACCATAGTGCTACATGTCCCTTCAATTTTGTGACAGCATGCCTAACCTTTTTATCCTCTTCGATATATTCATAATTGAAGTAGGTGTCAAGAGCTCTAATCCAATCCAACAGCTCTTCTGCATCCAGACTTCCTTCATAAGTTGGAATGTCCATTTTCATCTTCGAACTCATCTTGGCAATGGCTTTAATCAACCGTTCATTTGTTGCATCTTCAGCTGCAATTTCTCCTTGCTGTTCAGCTTCAGCGTCGCCTTCGGAGTCACTTAGATCTCCAGCATTTGTTGTGCATCTCTGCACTGCCTCCATATCTTCCAATCTCACTCTGAGATCGCGTATCTGCCTCTCCATCTCTGGATTCCTTGCCGGCCTACCTCTTCTTCTCACTTCCCTATCCTCGAGTTTAGGTGATTGTCCTTCTCTTCTGGGCGGCATGGTGAAATTTTTTTTTTCCTCTGCTGTGGAAGCAAAGAAATTCCCGCTCTGATACCACCTGACACAGCCGCGCCAACCAGGCACACCTGCTACCACCAGGACCTTCTTCTTCATTGGCCCGAAGAGATAAAGTGCTCCTCAAATCCCTTATCGGGTCTCTTTTACCCCATAGGATATTCCTTATGATCCCCCTACTGTCTTATCGGGAAATCGGAGCTCTCAAGGCTGCGAGTCCTGCGCTCAGGTCTCCAAATCTCCAAAACCCAATGGAATACCCATGTCATGCCTTCCTCGTCTCCTATCGGGAATTACCCTATCGGGGAATCGGTACTCACACGGTCGTGAGTCACTGTTCTCATGAATCTTCGATTCCTGAATTCCAATGCCACCTGTCCTCTGCGCTATCGCCTGGACCCCATGCTAACCAATGGTTACGGAGACATCGCCTCTCGCGACCTTGTAGATCTTTGACACAAATCTTTGCGCTTCCAACACGCGAACCCCTAGTTCACGATATGTCGACGCCACTTGGCGTTTTCTCCCTGCAAAAGTTTACCTGTTGACACTTGTCCTCCACTTCGCCCTTACCTCCATCGGGAAATCGCGTATCGGGATATCACGATTCATGTGGCCGTGAGTCTCTTGTCACTGAAAACCCCGAAACACTGAACCCTGATGCACGTGTGGGCTCTCTCCTCCACGTTGCGTTATCGGCTATCGCGTGATCGCAATTTCAATTGTAGCATTTCCTTTGCATGGGAAAGTCCCGAATGCAGAAACCCCCGACTCTCCGGGATCTCGTGCCACGTATCTCCGCTGAGATCAACGGCTCTGATCTTCTCAGGAAATCACTAATCGCGATTTCAAATGCAAGACTCTTGGCTCCATAAACTCCGATCCTCCGATGAACCGAAACCCAATGAGCCTTTGGATCCTTCCCAACTCGCTAGGCTTAAATCCTGAGTAACTTCCCCGAGATCTGGCGACTATCGGGACTTTGCAAATCTTCCCTGTGAATCCTGACCGTCGACTCCCCCTCTTCGAGGATTTCTTTAGAAATGACCAAGTGCTTCTGCTGAGACTTGTTCTCCAAGCCTGCTCTTGTAGCTCCTGCTCGAAACCTTTCTCGACACGAACCTTCTATGCTCCTTTTCACAATAATACCCCGAAGGAACTATCCCTCTTAGGCTTATTTAATCTGACTCCTTCAGAGGAATTTATGCACACTCTTTGCGCTCAACGTTCAACAACTTCTCAAGTGTTGAATCCTCCCGACTCTGCGCACTTTCTGCAGCAGCAGTCTTCAATCTCCTTTACTCAGATTAACAACTGAGATCTCTAGTTCCGCCTGCACACTCTTGCACGGCTTCAACAACCCCTGCAACTTCTGTAGGAATGAGAATAAGTGTTAGTCTATCGAGCTCTCATCAACGCACTCCTTGCGGATGAATTCAACTGCACTCTATGCAGGAATCTCCTGGCTCAGATAGAGAAACAATTGAAACTCATTCTCTTCCTTCTCAGACTTCTGTTTCAAACCCTGAAATCACATGCACAACATATTCAAAGCAAATGCATATCTGGAAAACAAACATTCAAGAGCACATTAACCACATACACAGAGAAACAACACCAGACATGAAATTGAATCAAAGACTCTCTTCTATTAACTCAAATCTGTACATGGGTGTTCTTCATACAATTCTCTATTTTCTCTTCTCTTCTGAATGCTTCTAATTATTTGAATAATGTTACAAATGTACAAAGGAGGGTGTCTATATCTGTTTTCCCTCTCGAATCTCTAACTATCAAATCTAGACTTAAATTCTATCTACCTGCAATAACTAGATTAAATGCCTTCTTATCTACTTCAGACAAGAGCGTAAGGCTCGAGGTCTGATACAATACACAAAAAGCGCTCCTTCATAAAGGATCATTTAAGACTTGCGCTACAATCCCAAAGCATTTTCAAAAGTTTGGGTTTGTTTATCCAGCTGAACTTTCACTTGATGTGCTAGCTCGCTTGCTAAGTTGGCGATGCTCCTGCATCAAAATTTCTCTGGTGGATGTAGCCCACACTGGGTGAGCCACATATATTTGTGTCTCTATTGTATTGTCTGTCTTCTGTGTTTTATTTACACATTTGTTTTATTTTATTACTCTGCGATCATGTTTTTATAACAGTCAACAAATGTGATGGGTGCATTTGATGAAGTCTTCATGAAGCCCAAAAGGTTTGGTTATGGCACCTGAATTTGGTCGAGGAACATAGACATGGAGGACACTGAAAATGCAGGTAATACACTCATAGATGGATATTCCTTTTCATATCATTTCTGGTGATATGTGGCACACCATGTAGTTCCTCACGGTTAGGGATATATGGCCTTGTGAAGTTGGAAGCCGTGAAGAATGGTCAATAATCCCTTAAGAAGTTACAATTCAATTAATGAATGGGTAATGTGGTTGTAACAATAAAGTCAAGAATCCCTAAGAATAAGGAAATATTTTACCTAGCAAAAGTATACATACACCTCAAGGAGTCTCTCATAAGGATACACAGACTTACATTGAATATCTATCTTTTGATTGTTATGGTATAGTAGTTTGGTCTATTGGAGAATCTGATGGAAAGTCTGAGGCAGCAGAGAAAGTGCGAACAAAATTTTTGAAGATGCAGGTGTAAGGGTTTTTTTGTAGCCCTAATTTGGAAGGCCTTAGAGGGTCAACTTGAGGGTGTCATAGGAGGTACCCCTGCAGGTTCTCTAAGTGACGTCACAGGAGGCCCCACGTGACAGGGAGTCTTAGTCTTGCGAGGATAAGGAAAATTTGGGGGAAATGTTGGTACAAAGTTGTTGAAGGTTTTGGAAGAGTTACATGTTAGTGTTATAGTACAACAAATCAACTTTAGGTTACATGTATGCTTATGTGATTGTATCATATGTTTGGTGATGGTATGGTACATGCTTGAGAGGCATGTCTTGTTGAAGCATGGTACATCTTGGTGATATTGGTATTGTACATTTGTTGGTAGTAAATATTGGTTGTATTGGTATCTTAGTATCTAGTTTGGTTACATGATGACGATGTTATATACTCGAGGATTAATATTGGTATATTCTTGAAGTGTTGGAACATGGTGTATGGTTGTCATTGATATTGATACATTTTTTAGGAATACACTTGGTATATGAAAACATATGTATGATATACATCTCTTGGTGATGTTGGTACTTGGTTGAGGTACACCATTGATAGTAATTTCTTGGTATATCCTATGGTATATGGTGTATGGCATGATTGATTGATATGTTATATGGTTGAGATACATTGTTGGTACATGGTATGGTACAGGTGTTGGTGCATGGTTGATGCACTTTTTGTTGTACACAGTTGATGTTTTGTATGGTACAAGTTGATGGTTTTGTATGTGCCTTGGTACATGGTTGAGACACATATCTTGTGATCTTATGTTGATTATCTTGGTACATGCTTGGTATAGGCATGTGTTGGTGATGGAAATCTAGCTGAGAGGTGTCCTTGGAATATGATCCATGTGAGAGGATATCGTTGAGTATCGGTGACAGTGACAGGCTGGATATAGTGACAGGTTGATATGATAGGTTGGAAACAATGATAGTTCAATAGGTTACAGGTTGATGTGACAGTAGCAGTGCTGGTGGGAGTGATTGTTGTAGTGACGATTTGTCTATACTTATATTTAAGGGAGATAGGACAGGGAAAGGAAAGGGGGTTGTATCCTCCTTCTGGTTGGTGCCAGAGAACACAGGGAGTTGGAGCTTCCTTCAGGTTGGATCTTGAGAATCATGGAGTTGTAGCCTCCTTTTGGTTGGAGCTAGAGAAATCATGGAGTTGTAGTTTCCTTTAGGTCAATGTCTGTAGATAAGGGGGTTGGTTCCTCCTTCCAGTTGGTGCTAGAGAGTTTGGAATATAGTGCTACTGATGAATGCATCCTTGATATATATAAGAAAGCATTATGTGGTTTTCTCCCGTTTGGGTTTGCACGTAAATTCTGGTGTATAATGTACTTGTTGTGATGTTGTTGATGTGATGTTTCTTATGTGTATATGCTCATGATATAATGATTATATATTGATGATATACTGATGATAAATTTCACACACACACACACACACACACACACACATATATAGATATATTGTGGTTAAAAGTGGTAAAAGTTCTCATATTGATTCACCCCCTCCTCTCAGTATTCCAACAATGACTGTATACCATATCACTCATGATATGTCTCAATCATTCCATACACCATGTACCATAAGATATCATCAACGAAGTTCCTCAAGCATGTGATAACATCACTATGACATATACCAAGATACCAATATAGCCAAGATATGCTTCTAATAAATGTAGCATAACATCACCAAGGTGTACCTCAACATGTACTAACATTACCAAGACATGCCTTAAGCATGTATCACAACATCCAATGCATGTACCTCAATCATATTCCATAACCTCCTCAAGAAGTGCCTCAAATTTTCATAAATATCACAATGAAATGTACCTCATACATCTACCAAGAGTATGCCTTACACCATGCACATAAGATGTGACTCAAGAACATACTGATGTCTCAACTAGATACCAAAACTATTGCTCAAGAATACACCATAACATCACCAACATGTAACCCTCAAACCATGTGCCTCAAGCATGTTTCAACATCCATATAACATGTACCAAGAGATACCATCAAACATGTGCCATGTCACTCATGATATTCCACATGAATATACCATACAACAAACCATATTCCAAATATCCAATATTTTCCTCAAGGAATGTACCAAAACTCGCAAGGACATGTCTCAAGCATATTCCAAACCTTCCAAGATGCAAGCCTCAAAACACATAACATAACATACCTTTAGACATGTAGTTGACCTGATACATAGGATTTCATACTTGTAGCCTTTCCTTAGCCTCAACAACTCATTACTAGAATCCTCCTTCAAATATGGTTTAGCCTCGTGGGAATAACCCATGCACCACGCGGGGCATCATGGGACAAATGTTGTAAAAAATGCAAGGGTTCCTCACGGGACACTAGTAGCCTGACTCGAAGGGGTAAGTGAAACTAGGGTTTCCCATAAACCCACACTCTCCTCTACAATATCAAGACTTCCACACTCCTTACTCTTTCACTGCCTCGGACTATCTACCTCAAATTTGCCAAATAGATCAAGTGCGCTCACATGAAATATTTTGTGACCTGTTCCTTTGGTCTAAATTATATGGGATCTTACAACTAGGGTTTAGGGTGATATTGGTGTCCATTTACTGCGATTTTGATCTTGTTATTTGGGATACTAAGCAAGTGGTTCTATGTGGTTAGTGTTGATTTGTCACATTATTTTCTTATGTTGGCAATTTGGGCTTGACCTTTCCCTATTAATTTTTGTTTTTCTCCTTTTGCATAGGTGTTGTCTCTCTGCTAGGCATTGTGTGGGTTCTTTCTTCAAACTATTATTGTGGTATTTGGAATGGTTGGTACTAGTGGTGTTATTCTTCTATGGATATAGGGTTGGGTTCCATTTGTTTTCCTTGTGTACTGGGTTTTTCTTGTTGTTGTCAAAAATATGGAATGAGCATGTGGTTGATTTTTTAGTTCAGAAGCAAAACTGACCTTTATTAGCAGATGGTCAATTATATTATTGTTTTTCTCTTTTGAAGTAACCGTTTCCATACCTATAATTGTTTTCCCTTTACTTGGTGTCATGTGTATTGTTGGTTGCATTCACTCTTGTAGTTTCTAGAATTATTACTAGTAGTGGATTTGATCTTCCGTGAAAAGGGTGTTGGATGTTTTAATTTGTATGACATTGTGCGATTTATTGTCCTTTTAATTCACACAATATAACACTATGTATCATGCTTATATATATATATATATAAATTACAGAAAATATAAGAGAAAGAACAAGAGTAACGAACGTGCAAAATATTAACCCTTATATTGATAATACAGAAAGAGAGAAATATTCATGGGACTCTTCAAGGGGGAAACTTGCAAATGAGTAATATCTCCAATACAATGAAAATACCTTGAAAAAATAGTGCATATATTCCTACCTCTATAAATGTTTTCTCATTACCTAAACCCTAACCAGTAGTGTTCCCAACATTAATGAGTACCAACTACCTAGCAAGCCTTATTCAATAATGATGATCTATTTAGATTAATTAACCACATACTAACTACCTATTGGGACTATTTCAAAGAGGATTAATCTTTAAACTACCATGGACATTCCACTAGAACAACTCGTCACAACAGATCTTATAAATAAAACTGAAATCTACACTATGAAGGTTAAATTCCTTTAGATTCTAGAATCTTTAGTTACTGATTTTTTTCTTATGCATGAAATAGATAAAATGTACAAAATAGAGAACACTAAAACATAATCAAACACCATCTAAAAAATGACACAAATATTTTCTTTAGGAAACCCTTAAGGGAGAAAATCCAATCAGAAGGTGAGGCTGCTCTGCTCTCTTTTCTCAGGTATGAAATAATTCAAGTACAAAGGCGAGGGCACTCTCTATGGAGTCACTTGATACCTCTGGCATGTTAGGATCCTACAAAACATTAACCCAATCTACTATGTTCTCTAATTTTTCTACTTCCATTTGTTCTACTATGTCATGGAACAAAATAAAATAACATAGAAGGGAACCCCTTGTCCTCCTAGTGACCTGGTATTTAACATAGCTCAATATACCTTTAGGGTTTGGGTTTTGAATTTCTCAACCCTCAATTGTGCTAAGGTTTTGGAACTTCTATAATATTTTTGAAATTACTCACATGGCTAGTCCTATATGCATGATTAGCATTGGTTGATGTGTCATCATCTCGTACCATGGTGGTCAACACAATAATTCAACTTGCAGGAGGCATAAATTTTGTATACAATCTTCGATTGGCATGGTTTTTGCATCATTGGAAAGGTCTCAATATTATAATAGTTTAATGAGGTCCAAGATATGATAGAAAAGTTTTGAGCCCAAAAAATTCCATTTGATGCCTCAAAATGGATCTGGAAGGTTTCAAACCCCAATTTTCCAAATTGGGACTTGCCATTAAAATGACTCTGTAAGTTGATTCCTCCAATTGTTTTCCACTCTGGAAGCATCAAGATATATGAAAAATAATATAATAATCCAATCTGAATCATACCTCCCCATTTAGGGAGTCCTTTGGTCCCCAAAATATTTACTTAATGAGGCGATGAACATTTTTCCTCTAGCTTCTCCCTGGAGTACCACTTTATTTTTCCTGGAAGTTGTCATTTCAACCCAATATTCCAAAGGTCATGCTACCCCTATCTTGTAGTTCTGGACCTCTTCTACAAAATTTTATCCTCTGCCATCTCCACTTGATCATTTGGTGCTAATTCCTCAATGGAAGGTAGGACCTACTCCTCCTCTTGATCCAACATGGAAGACTCATAGAGTTTGAGATTCTCGACATTCACTACTAAGTAAATGCGCATTTATGGGGGTAGATTGAGTTTGTATGCATTATCTCCCACCTTTTCCAATACCTCAAAAGGACCATACTGTAGATCCTTTATCTTCTTACCAGGACCCTCTAGTCTTTCCTTATTTAGTTATAACCATACTCTATATCCCACTCTAAATGTTCTCTTTGTTCTGTGTTGATCATGTCTAGCCTTGTACTTTTCCTATGACTTATTTAGTATATTTTTTACTTGCAAATGGATCTGCCTGATATTTTGAAGAACTTCTCTACTTTTAATGCTTCTCCCATGGTGTCTTCCCTCACTCCTCCTTGTTTTCCATAAACAACATCCAAGGGATAAGTCAACAAATACCCAATTTTGTTTTTCAAAAGGGGAATTACTAGTAGAAGTGTGGACTTCTCTTTTATAAGAGTGTTGTATAGATCATATTTTCATCCCAGGTCTTTAGATGCTGCTGATTGTAACCCCTCAAAATTTGCAGCAAAGTCCTATTTACTACTTCCGTCCACCCATCTATCCGAGGATGGAATGTTGTATACCTCTTGATCTTAGTGTCCATATTCTCCCACAATGTAGTCTAGAAAGGATGTGAGACACATGGTGTCCCTGTCTAAGATTATACTCCTTGGTATCCCTAAGTGCACCCAAACTTGTTCAAATAAAAAAATTTCTGCTTCCTATCCCTTGATGGTATTTTTACAAGGCATGAGAATGCACATTTTGTTGAACCTATCAATTAAAATGAATAAATAGTCATATCCCTTCCATGTGGTTGGTAAACCACCCACAAAATTCATGGAAATCATTTCCCAAGGTCTTGTGGGTACTAGTAAGGGATGGTATAAACCTTGCTTCATGTTACTAGATTTGTTGGTACAACAAAGTATACATATTATAATATACCATGTTACATCTTATTGCATTTTGGGTCAGTACACATACCTCTGTAAGTGTGAGCCTCTCTGATATTATGAAATCGTTCACCTTTAGGAACACAAAGCTTGTCAAGCTTATAAAGTAGACCATTCTAGAAATACTAGTTAGCCTTGTTGTCACCTTATTCTATATGAATTTGACCCTGTAGCTACTAAAATACCTCCTTGAAGTCCTCATCTTCTATGCATTCCTCTTTGTATGCATCATGGGTAAAAGGCTCCATGTGCATCAAAGTTCCTAAAGGTGTAATATTGGATGTGGCTGGTTGTGAAATCATGTCCACCAACTTGTCTGTGCTTCCCTTCTTATACTTAATGACCAAATGGAACTGATGTAAGAAACCATCCATTTGTAGTGCCTAGTGTTGTAACTTAGTATTGGCCTGTAAATACTGGAGTGGTTGATGATATGTCTGGATGATGGTATCCTTTCCCATCAGATAGTGGTTCCACTTTTTGACAACTTGTACCAAGGCATAGATATCTTTGTTGTAGGTAGGGTAGTTGAGGACCGTTGCATGAAATACTTCATAATGATAATATATGAGCCTTCCTTCCTACATCAAAGCTACTCCCATGGCATAGCCACTTGCATCTGTCTCCACTTCGAAGGGATTCTACAAGTTTGGTAGCATGGGCATTGGTGCTTGAATGATTTTTTTTCAATTCATAAAAGGCCTTATATTGATTCTTCCCCCACTGGGAACTATTATTTCCTATTATTATTGCATGAAGTGGTGCAACTACTACTGAAAAAAAATATACAAACTTCCTTAAGTACTGTGCTTCCCCAACAAATATCCTAACTTGTGTGCAATTTGTAGGAACTTAACATTTCACGATGGCCTCCATATTGGAGGGATATATCTTGAGCTCACCTCCACCGATCACATACCCCATATACAACAAACATTGTTGAGCAAACTCACATTTCTCGATATTGGATATCATTTGGGGATTCTTCAAGGTCTCTAAAACCAACATAAGATGTGATATATGCTCCTACCAGTTAGCACTATAAACCAATATATCATTCAAATAAACAATAAAAAATGAATCTGGATAAGGGTGTAAAACATCATTCATTAGTCTCATAAATGTAGTTAATGCATTACATAAACCAAATGTTATAACTAACCACTCACACAAACCTTTCCTTGTCTTGAATGCAATCTTCCAAAAATCTTCTTCTTTGACTCCTATCTAGTTGATCCGGATCTCGGGGGCTAAGTTGTGGATGGATTGAATGTTGAGAGAGGAGGATCTTAGATGTGCCAATACTGCATGAAAAAAAGCATGGACAAAAAAAACCCACGTAAATTAAGTACTTGGGAGGTGAGGCTCAAAGAGGAGCCTCGCCTCTAAAACTAATTACTAGTAAATCACTTAGAGCTAATTAATATCACAATGAACAATAGAAAATATGAGAGAAGCCAAAATGAGTAACTTGATATTATGAGAAGGCTTGCTAGGCCTTTATATAGCATTACAAAATGGTCCAAAATGAGCTCATTAAATGAGTCTTTATTATTAGTATAATAGATCTAAGTACCCAACTAAGTGATGGAAAATAAAACCCGATACAGTAATGGGAAGAGCTCATTAAATGAGTCTCTATTATTATAATAATAGATCTAACTACCTAGCTAAATAAGTAGTGGAAAATAAAACCTAATATAATAATGGAGAGATGGTACTCTCTTTGACCCATATGGGAAACCTGTTAGCCCAATTAATTAATGACGAGGTGGGAATCTCCTTGATCCACATGAGAAATGTATTAACTTTATAGATTTATGAATTTTGCATCTGAATTTAGACCATATACCCCCTTCAAATTCAGATCATTCTTCCCCCATTAGAAAATGATGGTCCCTATCATTTCACCCATGCCATTATGATGGTCCCCATTAGAAAAAGAGAAACCTCATTATCGTACCATTATGATTACAATGTGAAAATACCCAATGAAGAGAATGGTTTTTTGTGGTTGACCCATAACTGTGGGTTTTTGGTTGACCCATAACCTAGTTGACAATGGTATTGTACATGGATAGAAAAATACCAAAATTTTAAAAAATAATATGGGAAAATCGTGACTTTGGGGGCTGTGAATATCCTTCTGCAAATCTATTCATAACATCTTCTACAGGTGATGAAATCCAATTCCGTTGAAGACCCATTTGAGCTATTGAATATATATTTCCATCCATATGTGGAAATCCTTCTGTAGTTTCCCGAGAAGGGAGAAAGAGACCTTTGAATATGGTGGTACGGGTGGCCTCTTTGGGTCAAATACATGCTAAGAAAAATGTGATTCTGTGAGATACCCATTTGAGATATTGAAGAGATATTTCTAGCCATGTGTGGAACTCCTTCTGTAGTTTCCTAATAAGGGAGAAAAATACCATTGAATATGGTGGTACGCACAACCTCCTTTGGTCAAATACACGCTGAGATTCAATCGATGATATCTCTCAAACCAGGAAGCCAAATGAGATTCTGTGAAATACCCATTTGAGATCTTGAAAATATGTTTCCAATGAGATATGGTAGAGTCTCTGAAAATTTTTGTAGAGTTATAAGAACCTCTTTTAATTTATATGAGTGTAGAGGGCCACAAAGGATGCCAAGGGTTTGGAGAGCAGCATGGGTTGTTGTAGAGGTTGTGGAACCTCCGTGGGTAGTATGGACACCCTGCAAATTTGTTGAAAATGTTGTAGACCAATGGATGTATTGGATCCATGTATAGATGTAGTGAATCCATGTATGGATGTAGTGAATCTATGTATGGTTCTCCTTGTAATGGTGAACGAATATCTGAGGGTAAAAAAAGCCCTGTAGTGCCTGTGGACCAACTGTGATGCTTACAGTGTATGTCCCGACAAATGGATTTCGATAGTACCAAAAGGAGGTTGGTGATTGTTGCAAATGTTTGAACCTGCAACATGCTTCAAACGTTGTCCCGATGGAGAGTGTACATGCTATGATACCAATGATCTGGATCTCGAGGGATGAGATTTAGATGGCTTGTATGTCGAGAAAGGAGGAGCTTAGATGTTCCAATACTGCATGAAAAGAAGCATGGACAATAAAAAACAAACACGTAAATGAAGTACTTGGGAGGTGAGGCTCAAAGAGGAGCCTCAACTCTAAAACTAATTACTATTAAATCACTCAGAGTTAATTAATCTCACAATGAACAATAAAAAATATGAGAGAAGCAAAAATGAGTAACTTGATATTATGAGAAGGCTTTCTAGGCCTTTATATAGCATTACAAAATGCTCCATTGGAAAAAGTAAAAAAGAGCTCATTAAATGAGTCTCTATTATTAGTATAATAGATCTAACTACCCAACTAACTAAGTAGTGCAAAATAAAACCCGATACAATAATGGGAAGAGCTCATTAAATGAGTCTCTATTATTATAATAATAGATCTAACTACCTAGATAACTAAGTAATGGAAAATATAACCCAATACAATAATGGACAGATGGGACTCTCTTTGACCCATATGGGCAACCTGTTAGCCCAATTAATTATTGAGGAGGTGGGCATCTCGTTGATCCACATGGGAAACATATTAACTTTATAGCTTTACGAATTTTGCATCCGAATTTAGACCATGTACCCCCTTAAAATTCAGATCACTAGTGATATCCTGATTTCAAATCCATCTTAGTGAAGTACTTGGCATGTTGCAGTTGGTCCAACAGATCATTGATTTTGGGTAGAGGGTATTGATTATTCAATGTAATCTTTTTCAATGCCCTATAATCGATACACATTCTCCAAGTTCCATACTTCTTGGGCACAATTATGATGGGTGACCCACAAGATGAGGTACTTGGTAGAATCACACCCTGCTTCAACATCTTTTGCAGTTCCTTCTTTACTTCATTTACTTCTAGAATGAATTGTCCATACATCCCAATATTTGACAACGTGGAGTTTGACAATAAGTGGATTTCATGCTCCACTTCCCTCTTAAGTGGCATCCCTTTAGGATCCTAAAACACTCCCCTGTATTCCTATAGAAACTCCTCCAATTGATGTTTCTACTCTTTAATACACCCCTCTTGGAATTCCTATACTCTTATTGACTCATCATAAGACTGATTTTCTCTTAATAAAAGTAAAACATATTTATTACTGGAAATAATAAACTTCTTGTCTTGGTTAGCACTTATCAATGATATATTTGACTTGCATTTATGCACATTGATGATGTATGTTAGTTACCAAGTATCTGCAAATATAATCACCACACAACATACACAAAACAATATGAAAAATCTACTTTATTATTATGAAAACCCTTATGGTAGGGAGAGACCATACAATATATCCTTTTAAGGAATGAATCCACTCCTGATCACTTACCTCTTTGATCTGAAAATCTTAAGTTACCAATATGATCATTAGTCCTTGATTGATAACAAATATTTTTCAGTTTCCAAGATCTTTTAATTTTGACAGTGCATCTTGCAATGTTATGTGAATTTATTTACTTAACTTAACTCTTATACTTGTGAAATTAACTTTCTTAATTAAATATTCATGAGTAATTTGTGAGATGATAAAGAAGAAATGAAGAGTAAACAATATCAACAAAATCACACAAAATTTTTCTAATGGAGTTCACCAGACTTCCTGGCTACGTCTTTGAGTCCACTCCCAACAATGAGATTTCTCTTCATTAATCTCAAATGCTTAAAGAATACAAAAGAAAGGCTGACATATAAACTCTTGAAATCACCTTTCAGATCTGCAACTCAAGGATAGAAACAAACATTATCAATAGCTTCTACAAGGAATTCTAAGACTTTAGAGTATAGTCTCGGTTATGCTTGGATCAATAATTTGGGATATGGAGGAACTTTAATGTTCGATTACTCGGATGCAGAAATATAAGTCATATTCAGACTCCTCTCAAAATTTTGCAACTTTTGAGTATAAATTTGACCTACTTTTGAAATAGGTCCTCGGGACCCCCCTCTGGCACAAAATCCAATGTTGCATCCTATCAAGTCTGTATTGTCTTGATTTGCATTGGAAACTTCCTCACTATCATTGTTTTGTTAGGCTACTCCAACTAAGAAACACATTATAGATTCAGACTCCTTGTGGAATTATGCAACTTTTGAGTATAAATTCGATAGTGTTCTGAAGAAGATATCGGGACCTCCCCTTGGCATGAATCCCAATGTTGCGCTCTATAGATTTTGTACTATCTTGATTTGCATGCCAAATACCTCCTCTGCATCGATTTTCTTGCATGGATAAATAAGGTAAAGTCTACCAAATTTGGCAAAATACGCTAGACCACCTTAGTCTTCTAGAAGGTGCCACATGGAGCCTTCTAATTGGGCCACATGGACTCCCATCATTTTTCACTGCTACTGACTGGGTTGCTGACATCACATATTGACTGGGCTAATCACATCAGCTACTGAAGGGGCTACTGACGTCACCTCTTGACTAGGTTTCCATGTCATCTATTGACGTTAGTTGTATATATGATGATGCCATCCTGTATGGATGTTGACATCATCCTTCCACATCATCATATAGATGCTGACATCATCCTGTCATGTGTCACCATTGACTAGGCTATTGATGTCACCTGTATGGATGTTGATATCACTTGTACGAATGATGACATCATCCTGTATGGATGATGACATCATCCTGCCACATGATAGCTTGTCCTTCTGCCATGTCAGCATGATGACATCATCCGTACTACTATACATATGATACATGGAAATCTATTGTTCTGCCACGTCAGCTGTTGATGTCAACAGTGCACACTGTTATGTCATCGTTGTTTCACAAAAACTTAAGATCACGATATATTCCTCATATGACGTTTGTTTGAGGTGAAACTTGCACTGTTGGAAAGGTCTCATCAATATCTTCGTAAAAGTACACTTTTCATCTACATTTGAGACTTTTCATTTTTGAGCGATCTAGATCCTCCTAGATCACACCTCCCCACTGAGGAACTTTTGAACCTCTAAAAGCCTACATACAAAGTTTGACTTATCATTTTGATTTTCATACTCATTCTCTTTGCGACTCAACAAAGGAATAAATACACGATGTTGCATATAAGTGATGCTATAATAGGTCATCACTTTCACAATTTACCCTTCTTGGGATTTCTTACACAACATGTGATTTACAAAGTTTGTAGCAATCATCTATTCAAAAAGGATACCCATTTATTACCCAACCAATTTAAGGGACCTTCATTTGTAGCTGTAGTTTTTTAGGAACACTGATCCTCCATTCCACTGTCTCTTTTGCAACCACCTCCTCCTTGGTGGGTTCTTGAACAATTTTCTTGCATGAATTATGATGTAACTGTGGGTGGATCTTCCAAAACTTCTCATCCCAATTCCCACTCATATTACAATGAGTGCATAAGTTTCATGACTTCATGTTCTTGTTTCCTTTCTCCCTCTTATGACAAGGAGGATGGTCTTCATATCTTATCTCCTTGTTGTTCGACAAGACTTTCCTATGAAGAGCTTTCCTCTTCCAACAGTTTGCAACATAGTGATTATGCAAGCCACATAATGTACATGGATAAACTTCCCATATTTTGTATGTTTCATTATCATAATGAAAAAATACATTAGAATAATCAGGCTCATACCTTTCAGGACTCTTTGACTTCTGAAGAGATTTTGAATTTCTCCTAGATCTCTTCTTAGAACTATCACTTTCCGAGAGTGATGTTCCTTTTCTTTTCATAAGAGTATTTTTTAATGGTGTCGATTAATAAGAGCTTCTTGCTTCAACCACTTTAGATCTCTCTCCTTCACCATAACCCAATCCTGCAAAACGAGTCCTTCCTGCAATCTCCAATGGTTGAATAATTCCTTGGCCATTAATCCCAAGACCTCTTCCTTCATATCCCATTTTTGTTAGTAGCTTCGTACCAATTCCTAAAGTATTATTTTCAAAAGATCCAATAGAAACATTATCTTTATGATGGGAAGGAAATGCACATGAAGAATCCATTACCTCAGTTCCTTCTTTGGATGAAGTTGTGGAGGTAGCTTCAAGTTTTCCACTTTGATTTCCATGTGCATAGTTTGTCTCTTCCAATAGTTGAAAAAAGGTACATGGTACGTGTATTTAATTATAGGATCATTCTCCTCATATAAAAAATCATAACTCGTATACCTTCCATGGCCACAATTTTGACAAGAAGAGCTCAACTTGAGTCATTCACCTATTTTTGAAGATGACTTACATTCAATGTCCCCATCATGGAGTGATGCGCCATCAAATAGTTGAGGATTTGAGGATATTATTGCTTCCTATTTATGGTAACATGATCCAACTTCCTCTTCTATAGCTTGTAGCTAAAGTCATAATTTACTCTTCACATCTTCTGCTTCTTGCACTAATCTTCTCAACTCAACATTCTCTACCTGAATCATTTGGTTGATTTCTTCAAGCTTGTTAAGCCATGCTTGCTTCTTTTCTTTTCCCATGGTTGTATTCACCTTGATCAAGTCTAGTTCTTGTAATAATTCACCTGTAAATTCTTTTTAGTTACCTCTTGATCTAAAAATCTTAAGTTACCAATCTGATCATTAATCCTTCATTGATAAAAAATCTTTTTCAATTTCCAATATCTTTTAATTTTGACAGTGCTTCTTATAATATTATGTAATTGCATTACTTAACTTAACTCTTATACTTGTGAAATTAACTTGCTTAATCCAATATTTATAATTAATTTGTGAGATGATAAAGAAGAAATGAAGATTAAACAATATCAACAAATGCATGGGAAACAAAACCATCCACACCATCGATATGGATTCCTAGTGTTGGCTTGCTTGGATTTGTCAATGGCCTAGGAGCATTTGGGATGATGTCATAAAGTGTACCTGACTGTGAATAAAAAAAATATAAGTGTTAGGCACAAAAAATGGCCTACTCCTTGGTAGCCTCCTTGGCCATAGCTACATCTCAGACAATGGATGGTAGAAGGGACTTTGGAACAACTTCATTAATATTTTTTCCGGAAACTGGGTCTTAATATCTTGATCTCCACTCATGTATATGATCAGAAAAGTGAGTGGCATTATCTTGATGCAGTGAAGTCAAGAGTTCAGTTCCTATCTCGTACCATATGGGAATTTGGTAATGCGTTAAGAATTCCATTGCTAGGTTGTTGAAGCTTTTAAGGGAACCTCCTTTTAATTAAATTTTTCATTTTTTGGCAGCTCCGGTCATGGATCTATGGAAAAGACACAACCTCACACTATCATCCGTCAATGAGTTGGATGAGCACCATAAGTGGTATATCATGATGTGCGTGGAGGGGTCCTCTCCCAACTTACCGTTGAACTTAAAAATATCTGATGGAAGCTTGGAAGGAATGTCAACCATGAAGGGTTGTGGGATATAAGTTTATTCATCAACCGTGAAAAATCAGGTAATTCTAACATTGCTAGGAAAGGAAACAACACAAAAGAAACAACCCAAATGAATACCATGTGCCATCTTAGAATTGCTTGCACCTAGCAATTCAATCACAATTACCAAACAATTTAATAAAATAGAATGAGTCATCATTCTATGCATATGCCTGTTCATAATCAATATCTGTAAGTTCTTTACTTCTTTTTCTGAACAACAAAATTTCCTGTAGTCAATGCTCATGTGACTACTTGACTTGCAACTTTCCTGTTGCAATGTCTAACACTTCCCTAAAATGTCCTCAACTTCATGAGTTAACAACATTTCAGCTGTTAGTAACAATTATTTCCATGCAATAATATATATACATGTACTTACAAAACACATTCAACAATTGCATTTAGTACACAATTCTTTCACTTACTATGCATGCGTGCAATTCTCAATGCATTACTTATTCAATGCACCTTGCATTGAATTACATAATGCTTTGTATCTCAGTCATGTATCTCACCATCCATAAGTTGGAATTCTGGCCAATGTGTTGACACATTCTCCATACACTTCCTATTGTCTTCCCAATTAATTGGATGCCTTCCTTTTCAACCCGAACACTACACCAAGAATATAATTCTGTGGTGTTCATTAGTGTTAGCAAAAATGTTGCATTCCAAGTTTTATTTAAAGGTAGGAATCTTTTAGTACCCATGTGGCTTATCACCTTTCCATATCCATACCTTGCCATATCCAACCATGTCCTGGTATCACACATGACTAGCTTACTGGCATTCATTCCTATAACAAGTTCTTGTCTTTTATTTCTTTGGTTGTTAGCCCATAACCAAATTAACATGAAATTCTACTATGTTAGTGTGTGCATTCAAAGATAAGAAGCTTTGAATTAATACAAGCTTCCAGCCTTTACCACATCTAGTGGTATGCATTCAATAATATAATCATGTGATTTTATAAAATAACTATGGCTGAGGAAATTCTTACCTAAATTTTCTTCAGCAATTATGCAATAAGAGTAAATAAAAACTCATACCTGCATGACTGTCATTAATAAATTTGATGCTACCTGTATGGCTGATGGCAGTAGAAGCTTTCATGCTTCTTTTATCAAACCTATAACCAACCTTCAACTTTCTGTTGCTTCCTTCCATTTGTAGAAACATCATCAACAACACTTGCAACATGAAAGAATTCTTTTTCTGCATATGGTTGTTCAACCAACCCCAATTCAATTACTACTACCATAATTTCGACAACTTCTTTCCCATGTGCAAATTTTACTTGTTGATCCCAGAAGTCTTCAATTCTTCCTGGATTCCTTAATCTTCTTGTGCTCCCACTGTGATCACTGTGCATGATTATTCCTGCCCTGAGCACTTTCTAGCCAAATCACTCTTGGCGACCTTTGCATTTATATTCCCAAACTAAGCTGATATTAACCTTCAATTTTCATTAATTTCCTGGATCCAACTATCCCAACTCGTACTTGGATGAATTAAATTCCAAACCAAGTTGTTTTATAGACTCTGGATTCTTCAACATCTAGTTACTCTTTAGGACTGGACTTCGTCCACCCTTTCCCAACGAAATACTTTAGTACTTGAGGTTTTCTTGTACTCTCCTCTTCTCTTTTGCTTGCTGCATAGAATTAATTGAAAGTCCTTCTTTTACCTTACCATCATAGATTCAAGTGATAACTCCCACCTCTTGAGTTGTCAATCATGGCTCTATGTCACTTAAGATGGATTCTTTTCATGCACCATCTTCTCTGCATTCAAAACAATGCATAGAACCATTTTCTTCTCCCTAGTTCCTTATTGATTTCTCTTTAAAAATCATTTCACTTTTAAATTATTCTTGACTTGATATCTCCATGCTCTTGTGGAAATACCTTCACACCTTTGTAGTGCATCAACAATCCTCTACTATTTTAACTTTCCTTCGTGGAGTGTTGACATGCATTCCTATTAGCTTGATATTTAATTTGACTAAATTCTGCCATCTATCTGGATACCACTTCGGTTCCTCCACTCACGCATCTAGTAAAATTAAGAGAAGTGTATTACTTAACATGAATACACTTATTTTCCCACATTTGATTTAGTTGCAAAGTTTGACATAAATTTATTCCATAAACAATATAGATTTTGTGTATGGAATATATGCAGAATTATCATATTCTCTATTTTCTTTTATTATTTAAGAGTATGTCAAAGTAAAGTGTGGATTTTCAAGTTTGTATTCTCTTTTTTCTTATTATTATTTATGTCAAAGTAAAGTGTGGATTTTCAAGTTTGTATTCTCTTTTTTCTTATTATTATTTAAGAGTATGTTAATGTAAAGTGATAATATGTGCATTATTTTTCACAACTTGAATATGTATTTATAAATATTATGGTTAAGTAGTTTTATCCGTTTAAAACAGGCGTTCACACATAGACTCCTACGTGCTTTGTCAATTTTGTATAAAACATATAATATTTTAACCTTTATTTTTTTTTTAAAGTATTGATATTCATATTCAAATGGTTGGATAAAGTGTTTTATAAATGCCTCTCCATGTGGGAAAGATCAAAATAGATTTTCGCTGTTCGATTGGATTTTACTTTAAGTATTGATACCCATACTCGGATGGTTCATAAAGTGTTTTATTATTACATCTTTAAGTAGGGAATATTGCGATTCAGTTGTAATGTTCACGCATTTCATTGCGATTATACTCCTCAATCCAATGGATTTTAAATTTTGGTTATTATTATTTTTTTAAATAAAAATAAATTTTAAAATTGAAAATAAAAATTATGTCGTATATTATTGGTTAAGGAATAAGCAGAAAAGGAATATGAGGAAAAGGTAGCAAAGAGTGGTGAGAACTTAATTATCCTATTTGTTCTTGTGCATTTTGAACCTTGGTCATTTTGGTTTGCAATTGGATGGCTCTTGCTTGGTTTGTCATTGTTGTTATTGATGTTGCAAGCCTTATTGATGTTGCAAGCCTTGACATTGTGGTATACAATTGGATGCTTCTTGCTTGCTCTATGACTATTGTTGTTGATGTTGTAAACCTCAATATTTTGGCTTGCAATTGGATGGTTCTTTGTTGTAAACCTCAATATTTTGTCTTGCAATTGGATGGTTCTTGCTTGGTGTTTGTAACTATTACTATTGGTGTTGCTTGGCATTTTCCCTGCTTGTAGATGTTCTAGATGCTTTGCAACAATTGCTTTGCTTGACATTGTGTGGGAGGGTGTCAATGTTGTTGGATTCAATGGTTTGTTGGGTTGTTTTCCCTTCTTGTCCATATTGTCACATTACATCTAGTAACTTGGGTTTTGGATGGTTGATATCTGCATTGTCATGGGATGTTTGGTCTTTGGAATTGTATAATATCCCCAAATCGATTGTGCTAGAATACTATGTAATTTATAGTGTTTTTGATTTTGTAATTATGTCAAACAATTTGCATTCATATATCCTTATGCAAAAATCTTGATAGATTACTCCTTACAAACAATTTTACATGTACTTCCACTATAGTTGTTTCGTCAAACATATGACATAAAAACAAAGTCTACATCAAATAGAAGAGACAACATTGGCATCTTTTATTATGGATAGAGTCTGGGAAATACAACAAAAAATATCACTAATGGATCCTATGGAAGCTACAACAAACGCTACAAAACTCAAGAAACAAAACCTGGAATCATGCCAACAAGATGATGCCAAATGCTCCACAACTATCCTAGCCCACAAAACCTCTTCCATACTACTTGGTTCAACCTCCAAAGGAACCCACAATGGTTTCAAAGACACCCGCGGTTTGTGTGTCCTTGTAGCTCCTCCTAAAGCCCTCGTGACCCTTCCTCTACTCTGTTGGTATGCAAAATAAGGGGGTCAACCCCAAAGAGACCCCCATGGCCTTCCCTTGTCACTAAGCTCTGCATAGATAGAGGACTGAGCCCTATGAACACCCCATGGACCTCCTTATACTGTCACTAACTCCTAGAATTCAAATGGGTATGAAGTTGGACTTTCCCACAAACTTTGTCGACCTACGTAAGGGAAAATCAGGGTCTCTCTCACATACCATGATCCTGCAAAAAACGATGTTGTTATCCTCTCCATAGATCCTCATGAATCCATCAATCAATATGTTGTCCTACTAAGCTGCAAATAAGTCACGGGATGTAGCTCCAATAGAATCCCTGAATGGGTTCCCCTCTTGTTTAGATAGGGTGGGTATTTCACCACTGAAACCAAACCAAGTAATGGAATGGTTTTTCCAAACCCTAATGAAAATATTGGTGTTAAGAGAACTCCAAATAAGAGATCAAATCATAATGCTTAAAGTGAAGATCTCCCCCTCTTTTTATCCTTCCTTCGATCCTTCTAGATATTTCCCCTTTTTAACCAAATCAAACCTCACCCTTATTTCTCCTTGAATTTTCAATTAAACATTAAAACTTACTTTTTAATGTTTAAGTAAATAATACTTTATCTTTTTATTTAATGTTAGTCTAGAAACTTGACACTTTCTAATCCAGTGACACTAAATAAATCCACGTGACTCCCTTTTTCCACTGACTATATCCCACAAGAGTCATAAATGCTACTAAGTCATCCTCTATCATGACCAATTGGAAGGGGAAATTATAGTCTTCCCTTCCCAAGATTGCTTTTTCTCAAGAAACTCCAAATCAAGATGTTATAAGATGTGCTCTCCCTCCAAAGTAGCATCCTTTGCGGGTAAACCTCTCCAAATGACCAAATACTCTTGAATGAATCTTCTCTACAGCCTCCTCTCTCTGACATCAACAATCTTCTCTGGAGTTAGAGCTAGTTTCCCTTCCTCATCTAGTGGAGGAAGATCTATCGAGGTGGTGACCTCCTGTCCTAGTGCCTTCTTGAGGCAAGATACATGAAAAATGTTGTGGATCCTACTACCCTCTAGCAACTCCAACTCATATGCTATCTCGTTGATTCTCCTGACCACTCTGTAGGGTCCATAGAAGTGATTCTTTACTTTCTCTTTGCCACTCTTATTTAGAGAAAATAGTTTGTAAGGATGCAACCTAAGAAAGACTAGGTCCCCAACCTCAAATAAGTGCTCCACTTTGCGCCTGTCTACATACATCTTCTACTAATTCTGGGTGACTTGTAAGTTCTCCTTCAGAACTCTCAAGATGTATTGACTCTCCTGCAACCAATATTTGGCTTTGGGAGCCCTGCTCTCCCCAAATTCCAAATATACAAATGATGGGGCATCGTAGCCATTCAATGCCCTGAATGGACTCATCCCGACGGACATGTGGTAAGTGGTATTATAATAGTGCTCCCCCATATGCAACCACTTTACCCATGCTCTTTGTTGTCTTGACACATAGTTCCATAGATATCCCTCAATCCATTTGTTCACGATCTCCATATATCCATCTATATGAGTATGATAGCTGGTTCTAGGTGTCAACTCCATCCCAAATAACCAGAACAACTCCTGCCAAAATGCATTGAGAAACATGTTGTCTCAATCACTGACAATGTATCTTTGAAGACCATGTAGCTTGAACACCACCCTGAAAAATATGTCTTCCACCTTAGATGTGCTATACTTTGAAGGAATGGTGAAAAAATGTGCATAATTCGTCAATCTGTGCACCACCACATAGATAAAGTCCCTTCCTTGTACCTTCAACAACCTTGTAATGAAGTGCATGGAGATGCTCTCCCACTTCTTCTATGGAATAGGCAGTGGTTGAAGTAAACTTGCAGGGTGTGTAAGCTCTGACTTGTTTTGATGACAAGTCATGCACTCCCTCACATACCATAGTACATCCTCCTTGAGACCCTTCTAAGAGAATGTCTCCCTCACCTAACTGTAAGTCTTCAGATACCCTGATTTCCCTGCTAGTGGTGCCTCGTGAATTGCTCTTAGAATCTTATCCTTGAGCATGGACTTAGGGACAAGATAGATTCTCTCCTTTTAGTAGATGATGTCATCCACTACCCTGTACCTATCATCCTAGATAATACCCTCCAACAACTCACAAGCAAATGTATTCTTGGAGTATTCCACCAAGAGAATGGACTTCCAATTTGTTGAGATATCTGTCATGGAGAAGGTTGCAGGTCTCCTCGAAAGGGTGTCAACCACTAGTTCCTTATTTCCCTTTATATACTCAATATCAAAGTCATATGCCTACAAATTACTCACCCATTTCTGCTGCCTCTTGCTCAAGTCTCTCTTCTCCAAGAAATACTTTAGGCTATTGTGGCTAGTCCTCACCACAAAGTGTCCTCCCACCATGTACTATTTAAATTTTGCTAATGCATGCATGATTACCAACATATCCTTATCATATATGGAGTAGAGTCTTTCTAGATCCCTTAAATTCCTACTCTTGAAATCTATGGTATGTCAATTCTACATCAACAACACTCTTATCCCTTCTCTGGATGCATAACAGTCCAAGACAAATGGTTGAGAGAAGTATGGAAGTTCTAGCACTAGGTAATTTCTCATCACCTTCTTCATTATTTCAAACACTTCCTGCACCTCCTTTGACCATCTAAATTCTCCTTTCTAGGTGATATCTATCAATGGCGCACCAAGTTGTGAAAATACTTTCATAAAGTGCCTGTAATAGATGCATATATTGAAGAACCCTCACAAATTTGAGAGTGATCTGGGTTTGGGCCAATCTAAGATCGTTTGGATCTTCTCCTGATATACCTGCACTCCCTTAACTCTGATCACATGTCCCTGATAAAGAATATATGTCAACCCAAACTCACACTTTGCCTCCTTGGAAAATAGTGACTTCTCCCTCATGATGCTAATAATCTCATCAATATGCCTCGGATGATCCTCCCACATACTAGGGTAGATCAATATATGATCGAAGAACACTAGTAAGAAATTACTCAACTACTTTTTGAAGATATGGTTCATACATGACTGGAAGGTAGTTGGTGGATTGGTCAACCTGAAAGGCATAACAAAAAAATCGTTGTTCTTGTAGTAAGATATGAATGTTGTTTTGTGGATTTCCTTCTCTTTGACCCGAATCCAATGGTACCCTGATTGAAGATCAATATTTGAGAAGTAAACTTCCTCATGCAACTCATCTATCAACTCGTCAATCCTAGGTATTGGGTATTGGTTCTTGATGGTCTTCTTGTTTAGTGTCCTATATTCAATGCACATCCTCAATGTGCCATCCTTCTTCTTCATCAGTGCGAATGAAGAAGCAAAGGGACTAGAACTAGGCATAATGTTCCCCATCTCCAACAACTCCTTTATGGTCTTCTCTATATCATCCTTGAACTTCTTCATATGTTTTTATGGTGTCGTGATCACGGGCTTCGCTCCCTCCCCTAACTCAATGAGATGCTCAAATCCCCTATTAGGTGGTCTCCCTACTGGTAATGGTCCAAAAACTCTATCATTCTTCCCAAGAAATGCATTTTTGTCCACATGGTAGTGTTGGTGATCCTATGATGGATTTTCCATGGTGATTAAACACTATGTCGTGAAAGCCACATCCTTATGTCTAAAAATAGGTTCCATGTGTTTGTTTGACATGATCCTGGAGAGTTCTATCGAGATACCTCTTAGTGTAACTCACTTTGTCCCTAAACTCCATCCTCATGTCCTGATAGTTTAAGTGGATATCCCCCAACGAGTACAGGCGCTGGAAACCTAATACCACATGGGTGTTTTCCAAGTCAACAACATAAAATTTTTCAGTCAACGTATAGTTTCCTAATTTCACATCTAATCCCCTGATCCTATGAGTACATGTCAAGTTGTACCTGTTAGCACATATTTTTTTAGGGGGGTGTTTCCCTAAGGAGTTGAGCCTTGGGTGAAAAAAATGCAAATAAAGGGGCTTAAAAACCCACATTTAGGCTTTATCGTAAGTGTTCCAGGGTCGATGTGATGGTTTGGAACAATGTGTTATGGGGCATGCAGATCTGAGCGGTCTATCTTGGCGTGCTTAGATCTACAACGCACAGTCCATATCGGATCCCCCCCCCCCTCGACCTTCTGCCTTTGACGAGGGGGGAGGGGGTCCGAGTTGGTGGTTTCTAAGCGCAGGCCCCCCACTAACATGGTGCCTCCTCGTTAACTCAGACACCCCCCGCCTCAAACCTTTCTTGCTTACCACTCCCCCCCCTACAAGTAGACTACTAACCTCCTTCGTTTATCTCTCTTGACTACCGCCGACACCTGTCTTCCACTCAACCTTTCCCTCAACCTATCACATCTTCCTTTTCAATCCCACCTCTTGCCTCCTCACAACTGTCCTCCACTCATTGTCCTCCCGTCCTATCACCATTCCACCCGTCCTTCTCCCTTTCCACTTCCACCCCTCACCTCCCAACATCTGTCTCCCATGTCACCTCCACCTATATTCTTGTCCCCACTCCCCTCTGCTTCCACGACCTCTTCTCCTGCCACCACGTCACCTTCCCGTACCACATCAGCCCGAACATTTTGCACCTCGGCGCTCACATTCTGATGCCCAAACTTGCACCAATCACCTCGCCATCTCCTCCTCGTCAGCCTCCACGTCTACCTACCGTCTTCCTGGTCAACATCCAACAAAGCTTAGGTGACAAATATTCATAGGATGTGGTCAGCGTGTTTTCATGTACCAGGTTGACTCTTCCCACTCCGATCCCGATGAAGCAGTTAATGAAAATAGGGAAGGTGGTTGAGACATTGTCTCCTTCCATAAATAGAAGGTCAGATCGCGGAAGCACAATGTCAGTCTAGTCTCACCAGAGATCGCGTTTGACAGAAGAATGCATGGGTATTCTAACTAATGTCTGCATGCGCAGCTTGATAGATAAGCTCACTAACGCAAAGCCTTGAAATGAATGACATGATCGCGCCTCAGGAGATCAGAGCCAAATCTGAGTATATGTAGGCATTTTTTCCATTTTTTTAGGGTCGATGGTTGAGCTAGGCTCTCACATTGTAAAGTTTTAATGAAAGCTCTGGTTCTCTGGTTATGTGTTGTAATCTGAGACTTCTTGTTTAATGACAGTCAACTTCTTTTCCATCTTATTTTCCTCTAATAATGAAGTGTCCATGATTGAAGGATTCACATAGATTGTTTTGAATTTGTTGTAATGTATGTTTGATTGCAGTGTTGTTATTAACGTTCTCCAGTTTCTTGAATATTTGAATCTAAGAGGATCTTGTATTCAAAGCGTTTCCCCCTTAGGCTGCTGGAAGACATGATGTCCATAGCAGACCTTTACATTTTCTCCTCAAGTTCTTCCTCCTACTCACCCTTACTACAACTTACTGAATGAAGTTAAATTGAGACCTCACCTACACGTGCACACTGGTCCAATTTTCTGAGTTAAAACAATATTATCTTGGGTCTGTGCCCATTTGACTGCTTCAAACTTATTCATTGTGACATACAAACTGATGGGTACTGGGCTTACCTCCAACACAATCTAGAGATGAATTCTAGTGCTAACAATACCCATATACTACTACTACGTTGAATCCCTCAAATTCCTCTACCAGAATGTCTCTTTTGGTGACAAGTGTTGGGTCAATGAAATTATGACTGGCCCCACCATCAATTAGTGTTGTAAATCTCTTCCCCTACGAAATTTGTCTAACCTTGAAGGTGTAGTATTTGGGGACCCTTGAAAGTGTGGCAATGGTCACTTTCTTGAATCTTTCCTGTATCTACTTTTCCTATGAAATTTCAATATGTGGTGGCTCTTACTGGCCAATTCTCTTTCCACTATCATGAATGTGAGCTGACTCATCCTCATCATCATCCTCCTCATAAAAATTACCTCTATGTAATGTACTTTCCCTTTTCCCATACAACAATGACCTATATCCCAAGGTTATTTGCAGCTAAAGAAAATATTCTTCCTCCTCAACTCTCTCTGAGTCTCCTCATCCATCCTTTCCTTCCATGTCAACAACTTATGATGAGGCGTTTTCACCTGACCCTTTTGTGGAATAAAGAGATTCATTGATACCTTCTTAAGAACTGTGTTTTCCATGTCCTGAGTATTCATGATGGCATCCTATAATGTGGTTGGCCTAAAATCATTCACACACCCTCTCAAGGGTTCATCTAACCATTCAATGAATAACATCACCAATGCCTACTCTGTGATTCTTATCACCATGATCACCATCTTCTGAAACTCCATGATGTATGTCTCTAGTTTACATGTATGTACATCAATTGTGCCAACTCCTTGAAGTGGATATCAAGATCCTTTTTATCAAATATTTCCATCAACCTTTGGGTGAAATCCTCATACAAGGTGATGTTTCCATGCCCTAATGTCACTAGCCCATGGTACCACCACTCATGAGCTTCTCCATCCAAGTGTAGGGTGGAAAATTTAATTTCCTCCACTTGTGTCATCGAGTTAAGTTGGAAGTAAGTTTCCAACTTATGTACCCATTCTCAGGTTGTGTACCTTCCAGATCCATCAAAAGGGGGGATAGTCATCTTACCCAACTTGCGCAAAAGATCAAAGTTCTTTTGGCTTTGTGTTGTCCTTGGTTTGTGTCTGAGCATGGTGTTGTTGTAATCAGTGTAAGACATGGTTGCCTGGATCTCCTCTCCTAAGGCTTGATACTCTCTAAAGTATGTGGTGTATTCATCCACCCAATCTTGTTGTTCGTGTACTTTTGTAGGCCACTCCTCAAGGAACGGTGGAAATAATGGCTTGGGCGTCCTCTGACTCCCTATATATCGATCATTCTATGTAGGAATATGGGTTTTTCTACCCTCTTCCCGAGTTCTACCTCCTCCTTGGATTCCTTATGCATTCATTCTGGTCTATCCTCTTTACCCACCAACTGCATCAGTATCTCAAGGGTCTTCTATTGGTTCTTCATCATCTTTTCCCATATCCAAGTTGCTTATTCTTGTATCTAATTTTCCTCCTCTTGGCTCTTGGTTATGTGGCTCGGTATCTTGATCATAGGATCTTCTGTATGGTCTTTCTTTTTTCCCATGTTTCCTTCTTATTCTGACTCTGGTTGGTTTACTTCTAATTCTTCTTCCTCTAGTATTCCTCGTAAATATTGTCTTCCATGCCCCCGTATTCTAGGCATCAATGCATACACATGATGGAAATACCACCATCTTTGATACTATTATAATATCCCCAAATCACATGTGCTAGAATATTATGTAATTTATAGTGTTTCCGATTTCATAATTATGTCAAACAATTTGCATTCATATATCCTTATGAAAAAATATTGATAGACTGCTCTCTACAAATAGTTTTTCCAGTACTTTCACTATAGTTGTTTTGTCAAACATATGGCATATAAACCAAGTATACATCAAATAGAAGAGATAACATTGGAATATTTTATTATGGATGGAGTTTGGGAAATACAACAATAAAACATCGCTAATGGATGCTATGGTAGCTGCCTCAAACACTACAAAAATATACAAACAAAACATGGAATCATGCCAAAAAGATGATGCCAACTAATCCACAAATCTCCTATCCCACAAAATCTCCTCCAAAATACTCAGTTCGTCCTCCAAAGGAACCCACAGTATTTTCCAATACACCCACGACCTATGTGTCCTTGCGGCTCCTTGCGACCCTTCCTCTACTTCGACAAAGGTAGATTTCCATCAATGACGAAGGGGTAGATTGTTGGGCATTTGGTTTGGACAGTTCGTTTTCATTATTGTCAGTTCTTAGAGATTGATGTCAACCCTTGGAGAAGTCTAGAAGCTCTAGAGACATGGTTGATATTGATGATGATTTAGTTGTCATTGATGGAGTGGTTGATGTCAGTGTTGGTTGTGGAGCCTAATTATCTTCTTGATTCATAGGTTTGTTTGAGCCGTGCTTGGACCCAATTCCCTAACAGGGGGGTGGGAAAGCACTACTGAAGCAAAATATTGGGAAAAATTGTCTTGTAAAATATTGTAATTTCGTAGTCAATCTGGACCATTCATTATAAGGTCACAGATCTGACGGTAGAAGTTATTTTAGGGTTTTTTTTCCATAGAAAGAAACCCTCTCTTATGAGGGAATTGTATTGCATCTGTTTATTATTGAAAATATTGTATTCTAAGAGAGGAGACTGTGAGAGGAGGAATATGAAGTTACAACAAGAATTTTGTAGGTTGTATCCCTTCATTTTGTTGGATAATAAAAATGAACGACCTGGAAATATCTCTGGTGGATGTAGCCCACACTGGTTGAACCACGTGTATATGTGTCTCTATTTTATTGTGTATATTCCGTGTTTTATTTCCTCATTTGTTTTATTTTATTTCTACATGACCCTATTTTTCTAACAACTAGTATCAGAGTGAAAGGTAACTCGGAGGAAAAGAGGGTTCATGTTTCAAGTGGTAGCAATGGAGGAAGATGGAAAGTTTAGGGTTGAGAAATTTAACGACCAAAAATACCAGTTTTGGAAGATGCAGATGGAATATTATTTATATTAGAAGGATTTATTCCTACCATTGGGTGGAATAGCAAAGAAGTTGTTGGCCATGAAGGATGAAGAATGGGTGGTTCTTAACAGAAGGGCACTAGGAATGATACAGATGAGCCTGCTAGCATTGGTGGCTTTCAATATTTCAAAAGAAAAGACAAAGAAGGAATTGATGGATGCATTGGCTAAACTGTATGCAAAATCCTCAATGTCTAATGATGTATTTCTAATGAAGATATTATTTAATATGAAGATGTAAGAAGTTGGGTCTATTGCAGATCATTTAAATAAATTTAATACAATTACTAATCATCTAAGTTCTTTAAAAGTGCACTTTGATTATGAGGTCAAGGATCTTTTAATATTGTGCTCGTTGCCAGAAAGATGGAGCAAATTGGTCATGGATGTAAGTAAATATGTCTCTGGTTCAAAGACTCTAAAATTTGATGATTTTGTTGGTATTATCCTTAGCGAGAAAATGCAACAGAAAAACACAAGTGAGACATTAGGTAATATGTTAAACATGGAAAACAAGGGAATAAAAAAGGATAGAGGAAAGGGTTGAGGGAACCATGGGAATTCTCGGAAGGGTAGATCCAAATCTAGGATGGGAAAGATAGAGTGATAGAATTTTGGGAAGAAAATACATCTGAAGAAAGGATGCAGAGCTCCAAAGAAACATAGACATGGACAATAAGAGAAAAATCAAGAAACAAATGTAACAGGTGATGTGTTATAAGATGCTTTGATTATTTTTGTAGATAATATTTCTAAGTCTTGGGTAGTAGATTCAGGGGCTTCATTTCATGCCACACTCCATAAGAAACATTTTCTAGATTATGTTCAAGGTGATTTTGGACATGTTCATTTGGGTGATGATGCACCATGGAAAATTGTTGGAATAGGGAAAGTAAAAATTCAGCAAAGGAATTGAAACAAATGGTTGTTGAAAGAGGTAAGACATGTTCCAGATCTAAGGAAAAATTTAATTTCAACAGAGAAATTGGAAAGTGAAGTTTGTATATCTATATTTATAGGTAAGGCATGGAAGGTCACCAAAGGATCATTGGTGATAGAAAAAGGAGAGAAGGTAGGTACATTGTATTTATATACTGGTAATATTGATTCTTCTATCTCTTTATCTTCTACAGGAGTGGATACAAAAATTTGGCATCATAGGCTTGGACATATGAGTGAGAAGGGGATGCAAGTACTTCACAAAATAATTTTTTTGCCAGATCTTAAACAAATTGATTTGGATTTCTGTGAGCATTGTTTTTATGGAAAACATAAGAGATCCGGATTTCTTAGAGTTGGAAAGGTAAAGAAGAAGGAAAAGTTAGAGATTGTGCATACAGATGTATGGGGACCATATCAGGTATCATTTCTTGGTGTATCTCATTATTATGTTACTTTTATTGATGATGCAACTAGAAAAACTTGGGTTTATTGCATTCAACAAAAATCTAATGTTTTTGACACTTTTAAGAAATGGAAAGCTTTAGTTGAGAATGAGACAGGAAAAATGTTGAAGTGTCTCAGATAAGACAATGGAGGTGAATAATGTATAAAGGAGTTTGATGATTATTGTTCATACCATGGGATTCGTAGAGAGAATACAGTTCCAGGAACACCACAAGAAAATGGTGTGTCAAAAAGGATGAACAGGACAATCATGGTTGCGTGCAAGGAGTATGAGATTGCATGCAAGGTTTCCCTTATAGTTTTGGGAAGTTCTGCCCATGTATATAAGGTTTCCATGAGTATTCCAACACCGACTGGATGGAAGCACCAACTTCCAGTCACACAGGCACCAACCTGCATAATAGAGAACAATGGTTCTCCCTTGCACCACTGTACCACCCTGGTTTTTCTGGATGCAACCAGATGGAAGCTACAATTCCCTGTGTTCAAGCACCCACTTGAAACTCTGAGGACAACAATCCTCCCTAGCACCACCCTACCTCCCTAAGATATAAATATTTGCTTGCTGAAATTTATTACAGTGATACAATATTTATCAATGGCTTACTAGTCTCATCACTATTCTCTACACTGGTCTTCTCTGTCTGCATCAGTGTATTCCTGCTCGCATCTTCTTGCACTTAAGTTCTCGTACAGTTTGTTGTTTTCACCATTTTTGCTCTGTTCAGGTTATGTTCTTCATCTTTGCATTTTCTCCCTCAGTTCATGTTGTAATATTCATTGCTTATGGTTCGACTACTTTTTACAGAGAAACAAGAACCTCACCCAGTCACGACATTTTTCTTTTATTCATGCTCTCATCATCCGTTACACTCCACATCTCCAACGCTCAAGTCGGGAATCTAAAAAATGCTCAGGAATTATGATTCCAATGCTCAGGAAAAATGATTCAACCACTCAGTAACAATGATTCATTTAGTGTAACTAAATCATAACTAATCAAGAAACCAAGAAGTGAAACAACAACCCTTCAATCAAATTTTGTTTGATCAACGCCATTGGATTATACACACAGAGGCCCTTATGAATTTTCAATGCGTAACCTCTGATGTAGAGCCTAGAAACGTTAGCTCCTTCCCATATCTTCTGCTGATGTGACCTTTAGCAATGATATAATGTGACCATGTGAATGTGGGCACAACCAAAGGTGATTTTAGGTCAAACTATGTTTCTCCCCGCAATTTACCTAGAGCCTCGACGTGTCCTTTCTCCAAAACTGTGGTTTGAATTGTGGCCCACCCTTAACGTTTTAAAGTTCATGCACCTTCAATCCTCGCAATGCGATGGGATATTTGATATCATGATCTTGATGGTGCTCTTGAATAAATGGTTCAGATCTATCCTCTCAAGTCTGCAGATCAGATCTAGCCTTCCTAAATCAATGACTGTGATTTAATTCGTGATCCAGGCTCCGGGAGTTTCAAAGCTCAAACCCTTCTTTTTTGTGTACACCAATCTTATGGAGTCGATGATATGCAGAAACCTTTCCTTCTCAATCGACGACTCTACCTCTACTTTAGGAATTTGACCTTTCAAGTTGATCAATGGTTCTGTGGCCCCTTTCTCGATCAACGGTCGAGATCTCCTTTAGGTCTCCAGAATTCTGAAATATCAAGTCTCAAACTTTACTTCCCATAAAAGTATGCATATTACTGCCATGTGTCCTATTGGATCAGACAATTGAGGATTAATTTGGGTCTTTACCTGGAGTCCATAGGATTATGCCACGTCTTTTGTGGATCAGACTACCCAGATTTACTTTGGACGATCTGACGCTTGATATCTTCTTCGGACGATCTGACGATGGAGATCTGCTTCGGATGATCCGACGATTGAGAATGTATTTCGGAGAATGTATTTCGGCTCTCCGTCTCTCGAGTCTCTAGGCTTTGATTATTTCAAATCTCAACTGGAAATTCTTGAAGTGATTTCTCTGGAGCGTAACCTCATCATAACTTTAGACCCAAAATGAATGATGTTCGTTTGATCAAGACCTTAGATCAATGAATAGATATGTCTATGATGCATATTTTCCTCGGATTAAATCCAACGACTCTCCATCTTTTCTTATCCTATCATTCCACTTAATTCGTTCTGACGACTAAAGGATATTTGGATAATCGAATTCTCAAAACTTGTGCCTCGTTTATCCTATCCTTCACTTAAGTTGATCCGACGACTGACGGATATTGGGGTGATCAAATTCTCAATCGTTTTGGTTTGTCCTGTGGAGATGTTCATCCTAATCACATTTATGTACTTCTCTTTTCCTTCTGAGCTTTGATATCTGCATACTGTTCACTTCTCCTCCTGAGATTATGATTTTACTGTTTGCCATCGTCATTGTTGTTCTTCCCATCAATGAAAAGCACAATATTCCTATAAAACATGCCAAAAATATCCCCCTTTGGCATTTATGGCAACCATGAAAGGCTACACTATTCTTCTTAGACTTCCAACTGTAGCATATAGACCACACCTTTTCTCCCCCTTTGACATCAATGTCAAAGAAAACATGCTCTCCCTAAGTTGTTGCAGTACTTTTCAGAGGTATCAGAGATTCAACCAACACATACTCCCCTTGACAAATAGGCTGTTTTAACTTGATAACAGGGTCACACCCAACTTCTAGCGTAGATACTCAAACTGATCTTTTGCAAGCAGTTTAGTGGAGATATCATCTATATTCTCTGTGGAAGGAATATAATTCAGCTGAACAACTATGTTTGTAACCTTCTCTTTGAGAAATTGATATTTTATTGGTATATGCTTAGTATTTGCATGTAGAACAAGATTCTTGGAGACACTAATGGCACTGGTGTTATCACTGTGAAGTGGAATTGGATCAGTATAAGTTACCTTCAAATCTGCAAGAGTTTGTATCATCCATAAGATCTGAGTGCAACAAATAATAACAAAAATGTACTCTGCCTCTATAGTTGATAATGAAACAGATCCCTACTTCTTACTAAGCCATGCTACTAACGAATCACTTAAGAAGAATCCACCTCCACCGGTGCTCTTTCTCTCATCCAAACAATTTTCCCAATCAACATATGAATATGAAGTTAATTGAAAATTCATATTTCTTGGATACTAGAGACCATAAGTCATTGTACCCTTCAAATATTTGAATATCCTTTTGACAGCTGCTAAATGACTTTGTTTAGGAGCAGACTGATAATGACGTACCATTCCAACAACTTGCATTATATCAGGACGGGATGCCATGATGTACAAAAGACTGCCTATCATTGATTGATATGTTCTTTGATCAACATTAGGTGAAATATCGTCTTTACAGAGCTTGCAACCAACCACCATAGGTGTGCTCACAGGTGTAGAATCTTCCATCTGAAACCTATTTAAAATCTCTTTCAAATACTTTTCTTGAGAGATAGATAGCCTTGTAGAACTCTGATTGATTTGTAAACAAAGAAAATATGATAGTTCTCCTATCAAGGACATCTCAAACTCAGTTTGCATAGAATTAGAAAACCACTGAACTGAAGGATCATTAGTACATCCAAAAATAATGTCACCTACATAAACCAAAACAACTAATAAATCATCACCTTCAGACTTAATGTATAGATTATTGTCAACAATACCTTTCTTGAACCCTTTGTCATGTAGAAATTTGTCCAGACTATAATACCAGGCTCGTGGTGCCTGTTTTATTCCATATAATGCCTTTGTCAACTTATAGACATAGTCAGGATTATCTGTCAGTGAAAATCCTTTAGTTTTATCCACATATACATCTTCTTCTAGATCTCCATTAAGAAATGTTGACTTAACATCCATCTGATATACTTTACAGTTCTTATGACATGCATAGGCAAGAAATATTCTGATGGCTTACAATCTTGCCACTAGTGCAAAGGTTTCAACAAAATCCTGTCCTTAAACTTGTGCATACCCCTTATAGACCAATCTGTCTTTATTCCTAACAATTTTTCCTTTTGCATTCATTTTATTCTTAAACACCCATTTGGTGCCAATTACATTCTTATCTGCGGGTCTAAGAACAAGATCCCAAGTATTGTTCTTCTCAATTTGATCCAGTTCCTGATTCATTGATTTTAACCAATTTACATCTTTAGTGGCTTCATTAAATTTCTTGGGTTCCACCATGGATATGAAGGATATATGTGATTGCTCAGTGTCTTTTATTATCCTTCTACTGGTTTGCACACCTTTGTCTTTCTCACCAATTATCTGACTTGCAGGATGATTCTTTTGAGTAATTCTGGAGGGAGGATTTGATGTTGTCTGCTAATTTGAGTCTGCCTGAGTATTTGTATCTTCATATGACTTAGAGTCTTCTCTTTCTGATTCTTGAACATGTTCATATTCAACTTCAACTATATCCTCTGTTGTTGATTCAACACTGCTTACATCTCGTACCAGGATTTCTTCATCAACTTTTATGTCAATACAATCAACCAATTTATGCAGCCTCTAATTATAGCATCTGTATCCTTTACTATTTGTAGCATACCCTAAGAAAATACCTTCATCAGCCCTTTCATAATATTTTCCAAGATTTTCATCATTGTTCTTGATATAACACTTACTCCCAAAGACTTTAAAATGCTTGATTGAAGCAAGTCTTCCAAACCATAGTTCATAAGGAGTGTTGTCACTTTGTGGCTTGAGATGAGACTTTTTAAGAATATGTACAATTGTATAAATTTCTTCTACCCAATATGTATGAGCAATATTCCTTTCATTCATCATTGATCTTGCCATCTACTGAACTGATCTATTTTGTCTCTCAACTATTCCATTTTTTTGTGGAGTCCTTGGAATAGTATACTCTCTTTTGATCCCATGTTTATCACAAAACTCTTTGAATTCCACTGAAATAAACTCTCCTCCTCTATCAGACCTTACTTCCTTCAATCTGTTTCCTGTTTGATTCTCAGTCAGAGCCTTAAACACTTTAAATTTTTCAAATGCTTCAGATTTTTCTTTCAGAAATCCAACCCATGTAAGTCTAGAATAATCATCAATAATCAACATGAAGTAATTTTCTTTTCATGTACCTTCCTTCCTTGATGGTCCACATAAATCCATATGTACTAACTGCAGAGGTTTCTCTGTTGATGCAAAGTTCTTAGATTTAAACTGTGTTCAAGTGAGCTTTCCTATTTGGCAAGGTTTGCATACAAAATCTTATGGCTTTGATTTTTTTGGAAGATATTTTACTGCCCCACTATTTTTAAGTTTGATTAGATGATCAAAATTTAGGTTTCCAAGTCTCCTATGACATAACCAACTTTCATCATACTTTCTTAAGTGACATTCTTCTTTTTATTCCTTCAAAACATAGACATTGTTTTCTGTTCTTATGCCTTTTGCAATCAACTATCTTGAATTCATAGATTTTATTTTACAATCTTTAGAAGTGAAAACAACTTTACATCCTCTATCACAAACTTGACTAACACTAAGAATATTATGTTTTAGACCATCTACAAAAAGCACATCTTAAGCTTTCCCTTTTCCATTACTTAGACTTACCTTTCCTTTACCTTTGATTTTTCCTGGTGCATCATTTCCAAAGGTTACATTTCCTGATTTGCTTTCACTTAGAGAGAGAAACTTACTTTTGTCTCCAGTCATGTTTTTGGAACATCCACTGCCAATATACCAGAGGTTCTTTTGTCTTTSAGATGAAAGTACTAGACCACATTTTTCACTATCTTTCTTTTTCCATGTGTTGGCATTTCTAGCTAAGGRTTTTATCCTTGGCTATGCATTGTAATTCTTCATATGAAAGTCTACAACTTTGTGGACGAAGTTATGACAGTTATATCATTCAAGCTCATTTTTCAATAGGTCAAAGTGATTGGTGCAACTTTGTCTACTCATTGGTTGTTTAGTTCTATGTTGCAAAGATTGTTTATTTCTTGATCTCCTCAGTTGCATGTCTCTAAACTTAATTTGACAATTTGCAATCTTATGACCAAAATTAGAGCAGTAAAAACAATAACCATGGAAGAAATTTAAGTACCTGAAGGATGGCCTTCTTCTTGGCATTTGTTGCTCCATATTCTGATATCTTTGTTTTTTATCAGGGATCATCTTGTCTTTATTAGATTTTGGTGACAGAGTACTGACATGGTCTGATTGTATGTTGACTTGGAACTTGATCATCTTTACTGGCTTTTTTCTTTTTGTCTGTTTTCTGCTTGAACCATTTACATAGACTAAACCAATCTTCAACAAAGGAGATCTTTGTTTTCTCAGAATGTCGTTTAGTTCTATTGAGTCTTTAATGCTTGGAATATTTTGGAGATACAATGCTTTAAAATTCTCCATCTCTTTTCTGGTTTTTACTACCTCTTCTTCCAAGGCTTCAAATCTTGCCTTCTTCTCTGATAACTGTTGTTTCAGAGTGTCCTCTATTTTATTTTCCTCTTCTAACTCCACTTTTAGTAGGGAAAAGTCTTCATCAGGTTTTTTACCATCCTTTTCAAACTGCATCAACAACCGTTTTTGTTTTCTCTTCTTAAGCCCGAGTCTGTCAATCTCTTCTAAAGAACTGATTAGTTCACCTTCCATATCAACCACAACTTATTCATCATTAACATCACTTCCTATGATTTTATTATCATAATCCTCTTTGGCCATAAACATAAAGTCATTAACCTTATCTTCATAGGAAGAGTCACTATCTGTGTCTTCTGAAGAGTCATCATTGTTTACACATAAACTTTTATTTTTACCAAATCTATTGGATTTGTACTTCTCTTCACCTTCAGAGTTCTAATTCTTCTTCTTGTGTGGACACTTAGATGAAAAGTGACCTATATTTCCACAGTTAAAACATTTGAAGGGCAACTTGCCTTGGTATTTTCTTGATCCTTTTTTTAACCTTCTCACAAATTTTTCCTCAATATCATCTAATTCTGAATCAATATTCTTGTCTTCTTTAAAAGATGCTTCTCTAGTGGTGGATTTATCTTTTCTAATCCTCATTTAATAAGCATTTAGAGTTCCTAGGAGTTGATCACTAGACAGAGTTTTAAGATCATTCAGTTCTTCTATTGCAAATTTTTTTGGATTAAATCTATCAGGAAGAGATCTTAAAATCTTCTGAACTAAAAATGCGTCTTCAATCTTCTCACTAAGACCCTTCATGGCATTCACAAGCTCCTCAACTCTTAAAAAATATTTACTAACTGTTTCATCCTCATTCATGTTACAGGTATGAACTAACTGAGAGGGGGGGGGTGAATCAGTTAGTGTAGATTATTAACAATTTACTCTCATTTTTCACTTTGAGTCATTAATCTTAGTGGCAGTGAGTCTTTACTGTGAAATTCAGAGTTATAAACATAAA
>SNQJ01S0009678.1:80888-129889 GCA_010110895.2 Picea sitchensis
CGTTTCAACATCTGTGATTCGGCATTTGTGTTTCAGCATCTACGTTTCAGCATCTGTGATTCAACATTCCTTGTGCGTGTTGACATCCTTGACTTCTCCATAACCGATTGCCATCAATGACAACCTTGATCATCTGCGTCATCTTTGCTGTAGCCATATTTCCAACAATTCATATTTAGTTGTTCAAATTTCAATCTATGTGTCTGAAGTTTGGCATCTTTTACTTTCTCATCTCCTTCATAACTGCTAATAAGTTTATCCCACATTTCTTTGGTAGATTCAAGTTGCATGACCTTTACAAATTCATCTTCAGCAAGCCCACTCAAGATAGCATTCATTGCCTTTGCATTGAAGCTAAATTATAATTTATCATCTTTGGAATCTAACACAACAGGTTTTGTATATCCAATCTCTACAACATCCCAAACATCAACACCTAAGGCCATGATGTATGTTCTCATTCTAACCTTCCAGAAGGAAAAATTTGTTCCATCAAACATAGGAGGCTTATTGATTGAAGTTCCTTCATGGATTTTCATGTTTACGCTTACTGATCTACCTTTAAATAAAAGGAACCCGCTCTGATACTAATTGTTGGAATTACTAAGACAACTGAGAGGGGGGGGGGGTGAATCAATTGTTACTATGCTTAAACAATTTTATTCCTATTAAAGTATTATTAACCTTCTCTAAGTGATCATAAAGATTATGCAAGACATGAGCAACATAAATAACAAACATCGATCACACATATGATATACATATAGACAAATGTTCATGAGGAAACCCATAAAGGGAGAAAACCTCTTCTTCTTCGAATGATAGGTAGTCTCTTAAGTTCTGTACATCATATTTCTTTGAGCACCAACTCAAAATGAGGCTACAACCTCTTCTTTAACAAGATGAAACTTGCTGAGAGCACAAACTCTTTGGTTTCTATAGCACCCACTAGAAGGAAGCACCAACTCCCTGAGTGTTCCATCACCAACTGGATGGAAGCACCAACTTCCAATCACACAGACACCAACCTGCATAACAGAGAACAATGGTTCTCCCTTGCACCACCCTACCACCCTAGTTTTTCTGGATGCAACCAGGTGGAAGCTACAACTCCCAGTGTTCAAGCACCCACTTGAAACTCTGAGGACAACAATCGTCCCTAGCACCACCCTACCTCCCTGAGATATAAATCTTTGCTTGGTGAAATTTATTACAGTGATATAGTATTTATCAATGGCTTACCAGTCTCATCACCATTCTACTACACTGGTCTGCTCTACCTACATTAGTGTCTTCCTACTCGCATCTTCTTGTGCTTAAGTTTTCATACAATTTGTTGTTTTCACCATTTCTACTCTGTCCAACTTATGTTCTTCATCTCTGCATTTTCTCCCTCAGTTCATGCTCTAATATTCATTGCTTACAGTTCAACTACCTTTTACAGAGAAACAACAACCTCACCCTGTCATGAAAATTTTCTTTTACTCATGCTCTCATCATCTGTAACACTCCACATCTCCAATGCTCTAGTCAATAATCTAAAAAACGCTCAGGAATTACAATTCCAACGCTCAGGAACAATGATTCAACCGCTCAGGAATAATGATTTAGTTAGTTTAACCGAATCATGACTGATCAAGAAACCATGAAGTGAAAAAACAACCCTTCGATCAGATTTTGTTTGATCAGCGTCATTGGATTATACATGCATAGGCCCTTGTGACTTTTCAATGCGTAACCTCCTATGTGGAGCCTAGAAGCGCTATCTCCTTCCCCTATCTTTCACTGATGTGACCTTGGGCGATGATATCATGTGACCATGCAAATGTGGGCCCGGCCAAAGGTGGTTTAAGATCAAACTGTTTTTCTCTCCCCAATTTACCTTGCGCCTCCACGTGTCCTTTCTCCAAAACCATGGTTTCAATTGTGGCCCGATATTATGTTTTCAAAGTTAGTGCACCTTCAATCCGTGCAATGCGACAGGACCGTCGATCTCACAATATTGATTGTGCTCCTGAACAGACGGTTCATATCTATCCTCTCAAGTCTGCAGATCAGATATAGCCTTCCTAAATCAACAACTGTGATTTACTTCGTGATTGGGGCTCCGTGTTATACATGATTTTGGTCATATTGGTGATGTATTCACAATGGTGTACTCAGACTCCCAACAAGAAATTTCTCCTGAGAAAAGTGGCATCTATCTCCTTCCATAAAACATATTTTCAAAGTGAGTTCGCGGGCTGCTTATAGCCTAGGGTGCGAGAATGACCCATTCTCGCAGGCCACCTTCATCTAGGGTGAGAACTTCTCGCACTGTGCTCTATACACAGGGTGTGAACTTGTTTTCAAGGTTGGAAAAGGGAAGAAGTCTCGAGGGTTCTAGAAGGGAATCTTCTAGAAAATGGGTTGGAATTCGTATGGTTGTTGGTTTTACTGGCTTCCCTAATTTGGTGGGATCATTCTCATCCATGTAACCATCTCACCCTCTCCTATATATTGAAAGGATTCTCATGGAAAAGATTAAGCAAGATCAATTGAAGAATTGGTGAAGGAATTGTGTGAAGAACCCTTCTTGAACAGAAGCTTGGAGACTCTAGTAGGTCTATCAAGAAGAATTGGATCTTCTTCATGCAAGTACAGAGAAAGTGTGTGTGTTGGAACCAAGAGACACCGAAAGGAAGCTTGCGACATCAAGGCAATCAGGTTGTATCTTCTACTTTCGATTAATATGATACAACGACATGTCCTTTTCCCATAAAGTCATTCTTACTTTATTGTGTAATTCCTTGATCATATGCATAAGTTGACGATTGAATACATTTTGCTATCTTCACTTTGGTTAGTTTGTGTTGTCTTGGTCTTGACCTCATGAGAGCATCGGAGCGAAGCGGGAGCAACAGAGACCTAAGGAAGCGAAAAAAAGGTATGTCATTTGTTCCTCCTTTCTAGATAATTCAATGGTCGTAACTTAGGGAAAGAGTCGTGTCCTATCCCATTTTGTTCTAGATCCAGGTGGATCTAGGGAGATCTATTAGTGTCCGCACCTACTGATTAATCCGATAACAAAATTGGCGACTCCACTGGGGATGCAACCCTTTTTTTAGTGGTTTTTGGTGTTTTTCCTTGGCCATTTTCTCTTGCCTTACCTTTCCTCATTTCTATCAATCTCTGAGTCTTCAGGAAACCCTGACAGACTCTTTGGGTCCAGAAGTCCCTTCAAAATTTTTGTCTTTCTCCAAAATTTTGCCTAGTTTTAGGCCTTCTCGCACTGTACCCCACAGTGGCCTGTGAGAATCCCTTGATTTCGCACTCTGCCTTTCAGTCCAGTGTGAGATTCTCGCACTCTTCTTGAAGCTAGCCTGCGAGAATGCTCCATTCTCATACTGTACATCATTGATAGCCTGTGAACCCTTTTTTTAATTTTTTTGGAATTAAGGTTTTTGTATGCTCAGATGCCCAGATCTGTATGTGTGTCTGAAAAGAACTTCTTGGGCCATTATTTGATTGTTTCTTGACTTCGGATTTTTTGCACGATCAGTCTTCAGAAATCAAAGGCTCTTCTTGTCCATCTTTTTCTCAACTCTCATCTCTTAACTTTTCTGAGCAAGGATATAATCTCTGATCCTAGAATCTGAGTACTTGTTTGGTTAGGAGCCGGTGATCGGTTTGAAAGTTGAGATTGTTTGTCTTTCTCATTTGCTCATTACTTGGAAAATCATTGTTCTCATCAATTGAAAAGACTAGTCTTGTATACTTATCATTTTTGTCTTCATTGAAGGATTGGTTTTTGTTTGTGGCTTTTCATTAGTTATTGGTTTTCCTTAGTTTCACCACCATGGTGACCCTTTTTGAAAAGTAAAAAACATTTTTCTTTTTAAAATCATTTTGATTTTGAAAATATTGGAAATCAATTGTTGAAATATATAGAGAATTGTCATTGTTACGTGATTCGTTGATATTGCATTTTAAAGAAGATTGCATATTCGTAGTTCAAGATTGTTCCAGAAAACTCCTCTTTCCCTCCCTTAAATAGGATTCATCGAACGAAAATCGACATTTTCCATTCCTATCTATGTATTGTTGGGTCAGAGTCTCACACAACATCGGTTTCATTTCCGTCTCCTTTGAGTAACAACAGTCTTTAATAATTTTGTGAAATTTTAAAATTTAACTAGTAACTCTTTTCTAGGGCTCTATTACACCAACATTAGCTAGGCTAGAGCTTTGGAATAGGCAGAGAGATACAGTCTCCAAAGCACGAAAAACACAATAACATCTTGTGGTAAGGGGTGTCTAATTACATTTGCAACATTTTGTCCTGGGAAGCCCTTCTCACACAAGGGTCAAACCCGAGGTCGCATCGATATTGACAGAGTTACTCACCCTGCTTTGTTGATATCGATGTAGAGATTGCACGTATTACGGGGGTCACTTGGAGGTATACCCACAATGATGAGTGGAAGCCTCTCAAGCTAATTTTGGGCTAGATTCCCTGCCCTTGCGTGTGGATCGGACTATTGACTATCCCCCCAGGCTTTATTGTTGTCGGTGGTAACCTTAGTGGCCTATCTTCTTAGGGTCTTACACAAGGTGACTGTGAAGGGGCAAGTCTTCATGGTACTTGGAATCGACGTTGGCCAAACTCACTCGGGCTCCTTAGAGGGTATACCCACGATTATGTGTGGGAGCTTGCACCAGGGTGTAAGTCCGTTAAGTAGGTCATCAACGTAACTTTTCCACCCTAGCCCAGCCGCTTCTCGTCTCATTGTTGCGACGTTGGATTTCATCACCAACTAGTGACTTCGGAATTAGAAGGTCTTGTTTACTTGGTATTGTTTCCTAGATTCTATTTATTAGCGCATGCTATTTGTTTACCCAAGTTGACCACAAGATTTTCTTCGTAAGTTTGTAAATCGGTCACAATAGACCCTCCACGTCGTTCACGTAGAATTCAGGGCTTACCTATAGAAAATATGGAAGGTTCTCAACCCTTCCCTACAAGCTCACCAGAGGGCTCTCCTCAACAGAGTGAAGTCCAAGACATCACCACTCCACAAGTGGAAAGAACTGACTCTCTAGAACGGTTTCGAATTACCAATTCTCGAGAAGACTTTCGACTTCACCCCGATTCTGAGAGACGTATTATGCGAGTGAATTCTTCCAGAGACTTAGTTGTTTTGTCTTCTAGATCACTGACTGGACCTTTCCCAGGACTTGAGGGCCAAGATCCTTTTTGGTCTACTGGCATTTTTAGACAGGATCTCTTTGGTTCAGGAGCAGGCATTGAAATCATCGTCTCACCTGCGTTCCCCGAAACCTCTGACCTAGACGTAGTACATTTTACTACTGCTTATTATTTTCTTGGTACAGAAGCTCCGCGAGCAGACCACATCTTGACCCTCCCTTTAAAAATGGTCCATTACACAGATACTATGAGTATCCACACCAAGATTACAGCGACTAGTCAAGCCCCCATTGCCACAACACTCTCACCCAGTGTCAACCCGACGCTTCCACCCAGATATCGTGCATTGAATGCTTTTATTCCCACTCCTATGAAAACTCCATTCGAAACTCCTGGTGGTCCCTCTTCTTTTTGGCACTCTCCTCTCAACTTCATTCCGACACTTCCTCAACCCCCTTTTGGAGGACCTTTTCCATCCTCTGTCGATGGCACCAATCCTAGTGGCACCATTCTGTCATTCACACCAAATTACCAGATTCCTATTGGTGGACAAATTCACCAAGGAGGCCCAACTCAACCCCCCCTTGCAGGGAAAATCCCAATTGGCACACAAATCCCAATTGGAATGCAAATCCCAGTTGGAACACAACCCCTGGTTGGAGGGAAACCCCCAGCGACCCCACCCTATGGACAAAACATACCTCCATCCTTGGCCCAGTATTGTAATCATCTAATACAACATAATCCTCAACCGACTGGGGGGAAACAACCTCAATTTACCATTGTTCTACCTCCTAGTATAGGCCAAACATATCCAAGTATGTCCAATCCTATTTGGGGTTCGAATTCTCAAACTCACATCCCTGTTCAAGGACACAATCCCATGAGCTAATTTCCTCCATAACAATCACTGAATCTTCATGGGTCTTCGCATTATATGTAGACTGCTTATGGTCCCACTGGTTTGTCGATGGGACTCCCTCCCCAAAGCCACCAGTACCTGCATGTGAATAGACAGTTACCGTTGCTAGCCACTTTGGACCTCCCAGATCTGTCAAGGATTTTAAACGATCCAATATGTCACTCTCCCCATGGCCCGCTATACCAGCCAAGCTGCCATCTGACATCCCTAAATTCAATGGCAAAGTGGGAAAGGACCCAAACAATCATGTCATGACTTTTCACCTCTAGTGCTCATCCAACTCCTTGATGGATGACTCTATCCGTTTATGCCTTTTTCAATGAACTCTCATGGGTTCTGCCGCGAAGTGGTATATATAATTACCACAAGGTTTCTTCGCCGATTTCAACACCCTCGCTATGGCTTTCCTCACCCACTACCAGTTACCAATCCATTATGAAATAGGGACAGATATTTTGAGTTCTTTCAAACAAAAYAAAGCCACTCATATATCCGATCACATTCATGAGTGGTGACAGAGACGACATCTCATCAAACTCGAACTTCCCGATCAGTTGCTGGCAGAGTGGTTCACCAAATCATTTGTGAACGACATCGGTCGGGACATCACCATGGGTGGATTTGTCATGGAAGAATAGGCCATAAGTCATGCACAATACCTTGATCTCATTTACTCACAGACGCGTACTCTTTACGATTTACTCCTTGATGCACCTCGTCCTTCCACTTCTGCCACTTCAACTACTCCTGCTGCTTCTCATGCAACCGACAGTGTGATTGGCACTTTCCATGCCCAACCACATTCTGCCTCAAGAAACAACCCCAAACCCATTTCTTCTAATGTTCAAAATGCTCCGCCTCCTACCCCTCCCATCGACAAGACTTCTGAGGTAAATGTTGTCCAATCTACCCCGGCTGGTAAAAAAAAAATCCATAAAGGGAAAGGGTAAGAATAAGGAGGACAAAAATACTTCACACGCAGAGAGAACCAAAAATCCACCTGTTGACGATAGGGATAAGAGAAAACCTCGATACCCTTGTATTATCTATGGTGATGATCACTACATGAAGGATTGTCCACGATGAGCTGAGGTCACTAAGTTCCTTCAAGGAGCCCCAAAACCACCCACTCTGGCCGTTTTGTCGCAACCCTTCCCTTCTCAACAACAAGCCCAATTGGTCATTCATGACCAACCTTCCCCTTCCACTATGTCTTACGTCTTAATGTGTATCGGTGATTCAAAGAAAACTGACATTACACTTACCACTCGAGCCAAAGATTATTATCCCTCTAAGGAGAAGGTTGACGTTATACCTCCATTGGTCCAACCTTCTCCCATGACTCCACCTACCAATGGTCCTCTTCATATTGAATGACCGAGCCTCAACACAGTTCTTCACCCTCCTCCTAAGGGCGTCGTTCAGAAATCGACTTTCAATCCTCATGCTCGTGCTTCCCAGAACTCTAGCATTGTTGAAGATCTGGCCCAAGCACCTTCCGCGATGTCAGCCCTCGAAGTCCTTCAAATTTGTCCCACACAATGGAAGGCGCTATGGAAAGATATCGGTGGAATCAACCCGACATACACGAATTTAATAATTTTTTACTTGGAAGATCACATTCCAAGGTTACCCCCTCAACTCGCATTCCAAATCCAAGTGATTGTCTCTGGAAAAAACATTTGTAGAACCGTTATCAACGAGGGTGCCTCGACGTGTGTCATGTCTATTACCTGCTGGAAAGCCATCGGCTCTCCCTCTTTGAATAAATCCCATAACACACTCAAAGCCTTCAATGACTCCGGTTTTAATCCTTATGGTGTCCTTCCTTCGTTACCAATCACGCTAGAAGGAAAAACGGTCCAAGTCGAAGTGGAAGTCTTTGACACTCCTCTCGATTACAATCTTTTGCTTTGCCATAGCTGGATCGATTCCATGCATGCAGTTGTGTCGACTCTTTTTCATCAAGGAAAGGTAATCACTGTCGACCAATTAGCCTTCTTTAACTCGGATACGCGTACTGGCAATATATCGTTCATTTCCAAAACCCCACCTGGTTACGAGAACATCGGTGTGGGTCTTCTCAAAGAATCTTCGTTAATGGGTACCTTCCCCATTCCACCACCCAATGTTCCACACTCGTCTGTCGCTTCAATCAACATGATCTCCACCTCTACTCATGGAACCCCTACCTCTCACAACCCATGGGTGATACCCGACCCTGGTGATCATCTTCGTTACGACGACAAAATGCCCTTAAGTCCGGTCGAATCCGCCTATTAGGCCATTCAATCGGCAACCTCTTCTACACCCTCTCTTGGTGATTTATCTACAGATTCGTTCCACGTCATTTTTCCCACGGACGAGATGATTATTTTTGTCATGGAAGACACCCCCTGGCACAATGGCCATCACCGTTCCATCCTCTTCCTGGAACAACACACCATTGAGAACTACCAATGGATCTCGACCCCGTCGACCGTTGTTGTCATTTCAACCATTCCCGAGTCCACACACATTGTGTTTTTCGAAGGGAACTCAAGCAACATCTCACCCACTATTCCCCTCGACATATCCATCAAACCTGGAATTGTTGAAAATGTGCATATCGGAGCTTCGTGTTCCCTAGATGAAATCATCACCTACAAGTCACTTTTCAAAGAATTTCGTGATGTTTTCACCTAGAGCTATGAATAAATGCCGAGTATCGACCCCGACATTGTGATACATGAGATTAAGACATACCCAGACGCTAAACCCGTCCGACAATGCCTTGGTCCAGTTCACCCACATAAAGCGGCTGTTATTAAGCTTGAAGTCAAGAAACTTCTTAAAGATGGCTTTATTTACCCGGTGGCCCTCACTGACTGGGTTTCCAATATTGTCCCGATCGACAAGAAACAAGGCATAATTCGTGTATGCGATGATTATAGGGATATTAAAAAAGATTTTCCTAAAGACAACTTTCCTACCTCCTTCGTCGATCGGATTGTCGACGATTGCACCGAAAGAGAAATCTTCTCTCTGATGGATGGATTCTCCGGATATAATCAAATCAATATTGTTCCTGAGGATCAACACAAAACCACTTTCATTTTTCCTTGGGGCACTTTTGCCTATCGAAAACTTCCTTTCAGTCTAAAGAATGCTGGCACAACTTTCCAGCGCGCTATGTCTTATGCCTTCCATGATATCAAGCACATCATGCAACTATATCTCGATGACTTACCAGCTCATTCCATGCGCCATGTCGATCACCCCACACACCTCTGAGCCATTTTCCTCCGATGTTGGTTTTACCATATATGCCTGAATCCTCACAAGTGCGTTTTCTGCGTAGAATCTGGCTAACTTCTAGGCTTTATTGTTTCACGTCAAGGGATCAGGGTAGATCCTTTAAAGGTTGAGGTGATTCTCAATCTTCCTCCTCCTTCTCAACTTCACCAGTTACAAAGTTTGCAAGGGAAAGCAATCTTTCTTCACCATTTCGTCCCAAACTATGCCGAGATAACTCTTGGATTTACGCGACTACTCAAAAAGGGGTTTGAGTTCATATGGGATACCATCGCAAACAAAGCCTTTGAAGCCTTGAAACTGTCCCTAACACGTGCTCCGCTTCTCTCCCCCCCTGATTACACTCACTATTATTTCCTCTACCTTGCAGCCTCGAATTACACCATCACTATGGTTCTCATCCAAGAGGATGATTCTCATGATGAACATGTTATCTATTAGTTGAGTCGAAGTCTAACGCCTACTGAAACCAAGTATCTACATGTCGAGAAACTAGCCTTGGCAGCCATCCAAGCAGATCAACATTTCCGACACTATATCCTCTCTCGCAAGACTACGGTAATTTCTAATTGCAACCCTATGCAACACATTCTCACATGTCAATTGCTAGGGGGAAAATACTCCAAATGGATTGTGATACTCCAGGAGTTTGACTTGGAATTCGAACGAGCTAAGTCCAAGAAGTCCTTAGTGTTTTTCGAGTTGATATGTGACTTTCCCTACTCTGAAATGGAAAAGGTAGCAGCTGATTCATTATTTGATGAATCCCTTTTCCTAATTAGTTCCGATGATCTTTGGTATGGAGATATCATCATATATCTCCAAACCCAGACTTTCCAGCCCAATTTGTCTAGTACTGACCGGCGTCGAATACGCTACCAAGCCCGTCAATATATTATCCTCAGGGATACTCTTTATCGTCATGGGATTGACTTAGTTTTTCGACGTTGCCTCACATTTGACGAAGCTGAGAAATCCTTAAATGACTTCCATTTTGAAGCCTGTGGTGGTCATATGTCCGGGTATGCTACTGCCCAGAAGATCTTACAAGCAAGGTATTTTTGACCTTCTTTATTTAATGATTGTATAATCGCCATCCAAAAATGCCATGCTTGCCAGACCTACAATCATAAGATACGATCACATCCTGCTCCTCTTCACCCTGTGGTATTCGTTGCTCCCTTCACAAAATGGGGTATCGATTTCATGACATGTCACCCCCACTCGACCGGGGGGCATGGATACATTATTGTAGCCGTAGATTATTTTATGAAATGGGCCGAGGCGATGTCGACATTTGACAATACTGGAAAGACCGCAACATTATTCATTTTAAATCACATCATAGCTCATTTTGGTGTTCCTCAGGCTATCGTCACTGATCACGGTAGCCACTTTAGAAACTTCATGATGTCTGAACTCACTAAAAAGTTGGGTCTTCACCATGAAAACTCAACACCCTATTACCCACAAGCCAATGGCCAAGTCGAAGCGATTAATAAAGTTCTCATAACCATGCTTCAACGAATGATAGGGATTCACAAAACGAGTTGGCACACAATGTTGTGTTAAGCATTGTGGGCCTACTGAACGTCCATTAAGTCTACTACCGGGTTTACACATTTCCTATTAGTCTATGGTATTGAAGCTATCCTCTCGATTGAATGTGAGATACCCTCCTTGAAACTAGTTGTCGAACTCCTACCAAACACCTCTGCCAAAGAGGAACGTCTATTGTATCTCATGCGATTAGACGAAACTCGACGCGACGCTACCCTAGCCATCGAAGCCCAGAAGAAACGTGTCAAGGCCCAATATGACAAACATGTCAAGCCTTGCATTTTCTCTGAAGGAGATCTGGTTCTCCTCTACGAACAAGATCGAGATATGCTAGGAGCTGAAAAATTCGAAGCCATGTGGCGAGGTCCCTATATCGTTAAACGAGTTTTGGAGAAAGGAGATTATGAGTTAGTTGATTACGACGATATCTCTTTGAGTGAACCTAGAAAGGGGTTGTACTTAAAGAACTACTATGCATAAGATCACCTGTGCACGAGTACTTGTATTTTATTGTATCATACTTCTTGTGTGTTATTGTAGTATGCTTTTGCATTATTTGGTCTCTGCCCTTATGCGACGTTGTGTTTGATTTCCAGATGTCAGAGTCTTCGCTACCCCACATTGGCTTCGCTGATGGCGCTAGTTGTAGTACTCAGAACCTTACTTCCGCTGCTTGGGCAATTTACGCCACTACAAATGAACTTATCACTCTACGAGGGGTATGCCTTAGCCGTGCAACCAATAATATTGCAGAGTATAGCGCCGTTATCGAATTGTTGATTGATGTTATCTCGCTCAGTATCCGTCACTTGGTTGTGCGACTTGATTCACAGCTAGTAGTACTACAGTTAAGTAATGTCTATGCTATTCAAAGTCCTACTTTATTACGGGTATATTTGCGAATTCGCCTCTTGGAACATTATTTTGATTATATTGAGTATCAACATATTCCTAGATGTCTAAATACATTAACTGATGCATTAGCTAATTATTTTTTAGACAGAAATTTGGGCCATTTATAAATCAATCACATCAAGTATTACACAACACAAGATAAGCCGGTAGAAGCTGTATATATGTATATATAACGATCAAATTTTTTTAACAAAAAAGTTCTATCCAAGGACCAAAATTTCAAAATCTGAAGATCATAGCTTCTACAAAGTAACATCATGGATGACGTTCACAGTAACACATGACTTCCCGGGAAACCCTACGAAGCAGTTGGCCAACAGACTCTGACACACCCACCGTATGACACTGATAATGTTGCGGGACCTCTCCAAGAGGCATGTCTGGAATGTCTGCAGTCAAACCCTCTAAGTTTTGTTCCACTGCCTCATAATATTCAGTGTCCCATCGTGGCACTGGATCCACCTCTCCTCGTCCCTGGATAGGAGAAGTACCTGGAGGTCAATAAGGCCTCACGTTTGTGTTATCAAAAAAGAATTTTTGTAATTAGACCTTGGACAAATATAAAAACATTTGCACACAATAAAATTCAAAAAAACATTTAAAAAGTAAAAATGTGTACTTCTTACCAAGATCTCCCCATTGAGAACCCTCGGGTAGGGCCAAGTCTGTATCCCCTCAGAATTCCAACCTGGCATAGGCATAATCATCGACCATTAGCATCTGTGGTCGCAACCAGTCAAAGAAGGAATCATTGTATTTGATGATTGGTCCAGCTACATGTCGGGCCATGAGGTTACACCACCTCAGCATCCTCGGATCCTTTGGAGCTGGTAAACCCCACTCAACCTGCAGTCTTAGTAAGGGGACCCTCTCAAGAAAGAAGGACACGAACAATGACCCGTACCCAAATTTCTTCAGGTCACCTCTCCTGCATTTAGTCAACTACCTCTTCACGCTACAAAGGACTACGTCTGCTTAGTTAAAGACCCGAGGCTTAGTACACTCTATGGAATACTGAAAATAGATCTGGAGAGACATGTGTGGGGAAACACTCCCAACCATACGAGCAATGGTGAAAAAGGTAGTGCGAAGGGTCAAATCCTGGATCCCCCAAATGGACACCTTTCCTTTGCTTCTTTCCACCTCTGGAACACAGTACCGATGACAATACTCACTCATAGGCAGCCCACCACCTCTGCTACCAGTCAAGCTAGCATGGTACCCATGCCATGATAGTCTTGTCAGGAAATAAATGTCCTCAATATCAAAGGACAATGTGTGGACCCCCATGTGGAATACTTGTTGGTCCACATCCCACATATGCACAAGGTACTCCAATAGCCTGACTTGGGCCCTCATACCCAGGATCCGAAAGAATTTTAGGATCCCACAGTCTTGCAAAGCAGCAATGGTGCCCATGTCATTCCCGAAAATAGTATCATCTTCTTCATGCTCTCTTTCACACCATTCCAGAACCATGGTGACAGCCAAATGCCTGCACAAGAACCATAAGAAGAAGGTCAGCAACTCTCTTCAAGCTTTGGTACATTTTTCATTGAGCAAACATCAAACAAATTTTTCATTTTGAAGTTCTCACAGGTGCCCCTTTGGAACAGTGTGAGGTTCTCACTGCTGCCTTTGGGGCCACCTATAAGAATCATGCATTCTCGTAGGTCTCGTGTAGCTGGCCTGCGAGAATGCCTGAGGACAAAGTTTACCCCTAAAACAAGCTCAAAAACTTGAAATTTACCAATGAAAACAAAAAATTGAACCATGAAAAGATAGAAGACAAGGAGATTACCTCACTACTGGAGACGGTTCGCCAAATGGTTGTTCGTACCTTCCGCAATCGAGCACCGAAATTCAAGGGCAAAAGAGGGGTTTTGGGTTAAAATCTTGGCAAAGTTACAATGACTATGGTAAAAAGAACTTTTACCCACTTATATTTACTTTTATCATTTTGGTTGGTTTTTATAATTGTTTTATTTATTAAACCTAATGCCTAATACCCCTATGAGTGTGACTTTTTGCAGACATGATGACTTTGACGTCCATACGTAGGGGTACAAATATTTTTTCTCTTTTTCATCGCATGTTTGAATTGTTTTTTATGGTTTTTTGCACAAAACCTCGAGCTTGGTCTTTGTCTGTTCTCACACTAGGAAATACATGAGAACGTAATCGAGCACACTTTTATCACTTTTTCAGACTCAACAAGGTTATACGAAAAAGGAACCCCCTAGATTCCTCTTTAAGCTCTTTTCAAACTCTCTAAACATGAAAAGACTGCCGAGCGATCTTGCTATTTTCACGCTCGTTAAAGTATTTGAAGAAAGCATCTGTTGAGCAGTAATTTATCTCTTTTTCAGTCTCATCAGACTATTTTATGAAAACGGAACTGAGAGAGTTCTCTTTTGAGTTTTTTTCCAGACTCTATAATCACGAAAAACCTTCGAGTTTTCTATCTTTGGACTCGTTAAACAAACATCGAAAGACATGTAATGGGACCGAACCACTCCTTCCTAGGGTTCGTTAAACATACTCCGAGGGACTCATCCGAAGGATGAGCTTACATCAACAAGCATATGTTATCCTCCTCAAGCTTGCATAAAAATAAAGAGGTACTCGCCAGAAATGGTGGGGGAAAAATTTGGGAAAGGGATGTGTTTTCGTAATTCATATTACCGGCAGTAAGTGTCACTCTTGAACATGACACACCCCTATTCATCATCTGAAGCCGATTTGGGAAATCCATTTGTCTCTCATTCGACTTGCCACAAGGTCATATCTTTAGTTGTCTCTGAGTCAGTGCTGCTGAATCATTGGTCGTGTCATTCATATGTTCAAGAGAAGGTCATCCGAAACCTCTATTGAGTTGGCCATCTGCAGTTGTCCATTCTCTTCGTGTCAGCCTTCCTTGTGTCCAGTTGAACTTACATTATACTTTGTTCTTCCTTCAAAATATGTTTCTCATTTCGTGTCATTGATGAGGGATACATCAAGGCCCTCCTGTGACGAGTTTTGTTCCGTCGACTCTAGTTCATTATCCAGAAACAAGACTTAAAAATTATTTGGTACCTTGGGACTTGCATGCCTCAGTGGCAAGTTTCCTCTCTTTCGATAGTGGGTTTTCATCACTGACTCCTGATCGGGAGATTTTGTCGAATGTTCGACCTCAACTCATTTATTCACATTCAGTGGATTGTGCTAGTGTACCTTGGGAGTCATTGACATTAATGGTGATTTCGCTCGCACTTGTTAACGGTTCCATCAATGACCGGTAATCAAGTGGTTTCTACCATGTTTGACTTCAACACATGTAATCACATGGTTAGATTCATACTTTTAGGTGATAGGATTGAAGACCCTGGGTCTCATCTCTTTGATCCAGGCTGCGATGGAATATGTATACTTTGCTGACACATAGATCCACTTTGTGTGTCTCGTGGCTATGTCGTCTTAATTTGAAACTTCTTGCATGGATCCACAGTGTATTCTTGGTGGCTATGCAATATTTTGACGGCATGGATCCACGGTGTATGATTGGTGGCCATGACCTATGTTTATGATGTCATATGTCTATGATCTGAGTATGGGAATGCCTACCTCAGAACTAGTATGATATTCTACAGATGCTTGGTTGTTTGCAGGTTTTCGATTAGGTGCGCTCCTAGTTTTCGACACACACATGCAGTTTACAAAGTATTTCGGCTGTCACTGATTTCAGACTCATACTTTGGGGGGCATTATGTTATACATGATTTTGGTCTTCTTGGTGATGTATTCACAATAGTGTACTCAGACTCCCAACAAGAAATTTCTCTCGAGAAAAGTGGCATCTATCTCCTTCCAAAAAACATATTTTCAAAGTGAGTTCGCAGGCTGCTTATAGCCTAGGGTGCGAGAATGACCCATTCTTGTAGGCCACCTTCATCTATGGTGCAAACTTCTCGCACTATGCTCTATACACAGGGTGCAAACTTGTTTTCAAGATTGGAAAATGGAAGAAGTCTCGAGGGTTCTAGAAGGGAATCTTCTAGAAAATGGGCTGGCATTCGTATGGTTGTTGGTTTTACTGGCTTCCCTGATTTTGTGGGATCATTCTCATCCATGTAACCATCTCATGCTCTCCTATATATTGAAAGGATTCTCATGGAAAAGGTTAAGCAAGATCAATTGAAGAATTGGTGAAGGAATTGTGTGAAGAAACCTGCTTGAACAGAAGCTTGGAGACTCTAGTAGGTCTATCAAGTAGAATTGGATCTTCTTCATGCAAGTACAGAGAAAGTGTGTGTGTTGGAACCAAGAGTCACCGAAAGGAAGCTTGCGACATAAAGGAGATCAAGTTGTATCTTCTACTTTCGATTAATATGATACAAAAAAATGTCCTTTTCCCATAAAGTCATTCTTACTTTATTGTGTAGTTCCTTGATCATATGCATAAGTTGACGATTGAATACATTTTTCTATCTTCACTTTGGTTGGTTTGTGTTGTCTTGGTCTTGACCTCATGAGAACACTGGAGCGAAGTGGGAGAAATAGAGACCTAAGGAAGCGATACAAAGGTATGTCATTTGTTCCTCCTTGCTAGCTAATTCAATGGTCGTAACTTAGGGAAAGAGTCATGTTCTGTCCTGTTTTGTTCTAGATCCAAGTGGATCTAGGGAGATCTGTTAGTGTCCACACCTACTGATTAGTCTGATAACACTCCGGGAGTTTCAAATATCAAACCCTTCTTTTCTCCATACGCCAATATTCCAGAGTCGATGATCTGTGGACACATGTCCTTCTCAATTGACATCTCTACCTCTACTTCAAGAATTTGACCTTTCAAATTGATCAACGGTTCTGCGGCCCCTTTCTCGATCAACGGTCAATATCTCCTTCAGGTCTCCGAAATTCTGAAATCTCAAGTATCAAAATTTACTTCCCCTCGAAGTATGCGGATTACTACCGCATGTCCTCTTGGATTGGATGGTTGAGGATTACTTCGGGTATTTACTCTGATTCCAGAGGAATACACCACGTCTTTTCTGTATCAGACGACCCAGATTTACTTCAGACAATCTGACGCTTGAGATATTCTTCAGATGATTTGATGACTGATATCTACTTCAGATGATCCAGTGGTCGAGAATGTATTTCGGCTCTCTGACTCTCTAGGCTTTGGGTATTTCAAATCTCAACTGGAAATTATTGAAGTGATTTCTCCAGAGTGTAACCTCCTCATAACTTTAGACTCGAAACGAATGATGTTTGTTTGATCAAGATCTTAGATCAATGACTCGATCTGTCTGCGATGCAGCTTTGCCTTAGATTAAATCCAATGACTCTCCATCTTTGCTTATCCTATCCTTCCACCTAATTCTATCCGATGGTTGACAAAGATTYGGATAATTGAATTCTAAAACCTTGTGCCTTGTTAATCCCATCCTTCACTTAACTTGATTCGATGGCTGACGAATATTCGGGTGATCGAATTCTCAATCGTTTAGGTTTGTCCTGTGGATATTTTGATCCTGATCACATTTTTGTACTGCGCTTTTCCTTTTGAGCTTTTATATTTGCATATTGTTCGCTTCTCCTCCCGAGCTTGTGATTTTCCTATTTTCCATCATTGTTGTTGTTCTTTCCATCAATGAAAAGCACACTCTTCCTATAAAACATGCCAACATGATGCACTTGTTGTTGTACACAATTGATGTTTGGTATGGTACAAGTTGATGGTTTTGTATGTGCCTTGGTACATGGTTGAGACACATATCTTGTGATAGTATGTTGATTATCTTGATACATGCTTGGTAGAGGCATGTGTTGGTGATGGAAATCTAGTTGAGAGGTGTCCTTGGCATATGATCCATGTGAGAGGATCTGGTTGAGTATCAATGATAGTGACAGGTTGGATATAGTGGCAGGTTTATGTGATAGGTTGGAAACAATGGCAGTTCAATAGGTTACAAAATGATGTGACAATGGCAGTGATTGTTGTAGTGACGATTTGTATATACTTATATTTAAGGGAGACATGACAGAGAAAGGAAAGGGGGTTGTATCCTCCTTCCGGTTGGTGCCAGAGAACACATGGAGTTTTATCTTCCTTCAGGTTGGATCCTGAGAATCATGGAGTTGTAGCCTCCTTCTGGTTGGAGCTAGAGAACTTAGGGAGTTGTAGCATCCTTTAGGTCGATGCCTATAAATAAGGGGGTTGGTTCCTCCTTCCAGTTGGTGATGGAGAATTTGGAAGATAGTAATTCTAATGAATGCATTCTTGATATATATAAGAAAGCATTATGTGGTTTTCTCCCGTTTGGGTTTCCATGTAAATTCTGGTGTATGGTGTACTTTTTATGATGTTTCTTATGTGTATATGTGTATATCATCATGATATAATGATTATATATTGATGATATACTGATGATAAAGTTGATATATATATATATATATATATATATATATTGTGGTTAAAAGTGCTCATACTGATTCACGCCCCCACCCCATCCCCCCTGTCAGTATTCCAACAACGACTGTATACCATATCACTCATTATATGTCTCAATCATGCCATGCACCATATACCATAAGATATCATTAATGACGTTACTCAATCATGTGATAACATCACTATGACATATACCAAGATAGCCAAGATATTAATATAGCCAATATATGCTTCTAATAAATGTACCATAACATCACCAAGGTGTACCTGAACATGTACCAACATTACCAAGACATGCCTTACGCATGTATCACAACATCAAATGCATGTACCTTAATCATATGCCATAACCTCATCAAGAAGTTCCTCAAACTTGCATAAATATCACAATGAAATGTACCTCATACATGTACCAAGAGTATGCCTTAAGCCATGCACATAATATGTGACTAAAAAAGGTACTGATGTCTCAACAAGATACCAAAACTATGCCCCAAGAATACACCATAACATCACCAACATGTAACCCTCAAACCATGTGCCTCAAGCATGTTTCAACCTCCATAGAACATGTACCAAGAGATACCATCAAACATGTGCCATGTCACTCATGATATTCCTCAATAATATACCATACAACAAACCATATTCCAAGTATCCAAGATGTGCCTCAAGGAATGTACCAGAACTCACAAGGACATGTCTCAAGCATATGCCAAACTTCCAAGAGACAAGCCGCAAAACACATAACATAAAATACCTTTAGACCTGTAGTTGACCCGATACATAGGATTTCATACTTGTAGCCCTTCCTTAGCCTCAACAACCCATTACTAGAATCCTCCTTCAAATATGGTTTAGCCTCATGGGAATAACCCATGCATCACGTGGGGCCTCATGGGACAAATGTTGTAAAACATGCAAGGGTTCCTCATGAGACACTAGTAGCCTGGCCCGAAGGGGTAAGTGAAACTAGGGTTTCTCATAAACCCTCACTCTCCTCTACAATCTCTATACTTCCACACTCCTTACTCTTTCACTATCTCAGACTAGCTACCTCAAAGTTTCCAAATAGATCAAGTGTGCTCACATGAAATATTTTGTTACTTGTCCCTCTGGTCGAAATTATATGGCCTCCTACAACTAGGGTTTAGGGTGATATTGGTGTCCATTTACTACTATTTTGATATTTTTATTTGGGATATTAAGCAAGTGGTTCTATGTGGTTAGTGTTGATTCATCACACTACTTTCTTATGTTGGCAATTTGGGCTTGACCTTTCCCTATTGATTTTTGTTTTTCTCTTTTTGCATAAGTGTTGTCTCTATGCTAGGTATTGTGTGGGTTCTTTATTTGAACTATTATTGTGGTATTTGGAATGGTTGGTACTAGTGGTTTTCTTCTTCTCTAGAGATAGTGTTGGGTTCCATTTGTATTCCTTGTGTACTGGGATTTTCTTGTTGTTGTGAAAAATATGGAATGACCATGTGGTTGATTTTTTAGTTCAGAAGAAAAAATGACCTTTATTAGCAGATGGTCAATTGTATTATTATTTTTCTCTATTGAATTCACCATTTCCATACCTATAGCTGTTTTCCCTCTACTTGGTGTCATGTGTATTGTTGGCTGCATTCACTCTTGTAGTTTCTAGAATCATTACTAGCAGTGGATTTGATCTTCTGTGAAAAGGGTGTTGGATGTTTTAATTTGGATGACATTGTGTTATTTATTGTCCTTTTAATTAATCCTTTAACAATATAACACTATGCAGCATGCTTATATAAAAAATAAAAAATAATTAAGAGCAATATTAGAAGAAATATAAACTACAAAAAATAAAAGAGAAAGAACAAGAGTAACGAACGTGCAAAATATTAACCCTTATATTGATAATACAAAAATAGAGAAATATTAATGGGACTCTTCAAGGGGGAAACCTCCAAATGAGTAATATCTCCAATACAATGATAATACCTTGAAAAAATAGTGCATAGCTTCCTACCTCTGAAAATTGTTTCTCATTACCTAAACCCTAACCAGTAGTGTTCCCAACATCAATGAGTACCAACTACCTAGCAAGCCTTATTCGATAATGATGATCTATTTAGATTAATTAACCACACACTAACTACCTATTGGGACTATTTCAAAGTGGATTAGTCTTTAAACTATCATGGAAATTCCACTGGAACAACTCGTTAAACAACTCGTTAAATTCCTTAAATCTACACTATGAAGGTTAAATTCCTTTAGATTATAGAATCTTTAGTTATTGAATTTTTGCTTATGCATGAAATAGATAAAATGTAGAAAATAGAGAACACTAAAATATAATCAAACACCATCCAAAAAATGACACAAATATTTTCTCTAGCAAACCCTTAAGGCAGAAAACCCAACCAGAAGGTGAGGCTGCTCTGCTCTCTTTTCTCAGGTATGAAATAATGCAAGTACAAAGGCGAGGGCACTCTCTATAGAGTCACTTGATACCTCTGGCATGTTAGGATGATACAAAACATTAACCCCCTCTATTATGTTCTCTAATTTTTCCTCTTCCATTTGTTCTACTATGTTATCGAACAAAATACAATAACATAGAATGGAACCCCTTCTCCTCCTAGCGACCTAGTATTTAACATAGCTCAATATGCCTTTAGGGTTTAGGTTTTGAATTTCTCAACCCTCAATTGTGATAAGGTTTTGTAACTTCTAGAATATTTTTGAAATTACTCACGTGGATAGTCCTATATGAATTATTAGCATTAGCTGATGTGGCATCCTCTCGTACCATGGTGTTCAACACAATAATTCAATTTGCGGGAGGCATAAATTTTGTATACAATCTTCGATTGGCATGATTTTTGCATTGTTCGAAAGGTATCGATATTTATAATAGTGTCATGAGATCCAAGCTATGATAGAGAATTTTTGACCTCAAAAAATTCCATTTGATGCCTCAAAATGGTTCCGAAAGGTTTCAAACCCCAATTTTCCAAATTGGGACTTGCCATTAAAATGACCATGCAAGTTGATTCCTCCAATGTTTTTCCACTCTGGAAGCATCAAGATATATGAAAAATAATATAATAATCCAATTTGAATCATACCTCCCCATTTAGGGAGGCTTTTGGTCCCCAAAATATTTACTTAATGAGGCGAGGAACATTTTTCCTCTAGCTTCTCCCTACAGTACCACTTTGTTTTTCCTGGAAGTTGTCATTTCAACCCAATATTCCAAAGGTCATGATGCCCCTATCTTGTAGTTCTAGACCTCTTCTACAAAATTGTTTCCTCTTCCAAATCTACTTGATCATTTAGTGCTAAGTCCTCGATGGAAGGTAGGACCTACTCCTCCTCCTGATCCAACATGGAAGACTCATAGAGTTTGATATTCTCCACATTCACTACTAAGTAAATGTGCATTTATGGGGGTGGACTGAGTTTGTAGGAATTATATCCCACCTTTTCCAATACCTGAAAAGGACCGTACTGTAGATCCTTTATCTTCTTACCATGACCCTCTAGTCTTTCCTTATTCAGTTATAACCATACTCTATATCGCACTCTAAATGTTCTCTTTGTTCTCTATTGATCATGTCTAGCCTTGCACTTTTCCTATGACTTCTTTAGTGTATTTTTTACTTGCAAATGGATCTGCTTGATCTTTTTAAAAACTTCTCTACTTTTAATGCTTCTCTCGTGGTGACTTCCCTCACTCCTCCTTGTTTTCCATAAACAGCATGCAAGGGAGAAGTCAACAAATACCCATTTTGTTTTACAAAAGGGGACTTACTAGTAGAAGTGTGGAATTCTCTATTATAAGAGTGTTGTATAGATCATATTTTCATCCCAGGTCTTTAGATGCTTCTAATTGTAACCCCTCAAAATTTGTAGCAAAGTCCTATTGACTACTTCCTTCCACCCATCTATCCAAGGATGGAACGTTGTAGACCTCTTGATCTTAGCGTCCATATTCTCCCACAATTTAGTCCAGAAAGGAAATGAGACACCTGGTGTCCCTATCTAAGATTATACTCCTTGGTATCCATAAGTGCACCCAAAACTGTTCAAATAACCAGTTTTCTACTTCCTATCCCTTGAAGGTATTTTTACAAGGCATGAGAATGCACATTTTGTTGAACCTGTCAATTACAATGAATAAATAGTCATATCCCTTCCATGTGGTTGGTAAACCACCCACAAAATTCATGGAAATCATTTCCCAAGGTCTAGTGGGTACTGGTAAGGGATGGTATAAACCTTGCTTCATGTTACTAGACTTGTTGGTACAACAAAGTATACATATTCTAATATAACATGTTGAATCTTATTGAATTTTGGGCTAGTACACTTACCTCTGTAAGTGTGAACCTCTCTGATAAGATGGAATCATTCACCTTTAGGAACACAAAGCTTGTCGAGCTTATAAAGTAGACCATTCTGGAAATACTAGTTAGCCTTGTTATCACCTTATTCTATATGAATTTGACCTTGTAGTTACTAAAATACCTTCTTTAAGTCCTCATCTTCTATGTATTCCTCTCTATATGCATCATGGGTAAAAGGATCCATGTGCATCAAAGTTCCTAAAGGTGTAATATTGGATGTGGGTGGTTATGAAAGCATGTCCACCAAGTTGTTTGTGCTTCCCTTCTTATACTTAATGACTAAATGAAATTGTTGTAAGAAACCATCCATTTGTAGTGCCTAGTTTGTTGTAACTTACTATTGTCCTGTTAATATTGGAGTGGCTGGTGATCTGTTTGGATGATGGTATCCTTTCCCATCAGAGAGTGGTTCCACTTTTTGACAGCTTGTACCAAGGCATAGAGCTCTTTGTTGTAGGTAGGGTAGTTGAGGACCATTGCATGAAATACTTCATAATGATAATAGACGAGATTTCCTCCCTACATCAGATCTACTCCCATGACATATCCACTTGCATCTGTCTCCACTTCGAAGGGATTCTACAAGTTATGTAGCAAGAACATTGGTGCTTGAATGATTTTTTTTTCCAGTTCATAAAAGGCCTTCTATTGATTCTTCCCCCACTGGAAACTATTACTTCTTGTTATTATTGCATTAAGTGGTGCAGATACTACTGAAACAAAATATATACAAACTTCCTTAAGTACTATGCTTCCCCAACAAAGATCCTAACTTGTGTGAAATTTGTAGGAACTCGACATTTCATGGTGGCCTCCATATTGGAGGGATCTATGTTGAGCTCACCTCCACCGATCACATACCCCATATGCAACAAATACTGTTGAGAAAACTCACATTTCTTGATATTGGATATCATTTGGGGATTCTTCAAGGTCTCTAAAACCTACATAAGATGTAATATGTGCTCCTACCAGTTAGCACTATAAACCAATATATCATCCAAATAGACAATAACAATTGAATGTAGATAAGGGTGTAAAACATCATTCATTAGTCTCATAAATTTAGTTAGTGCATTACATAAACCAAATGGTATAACCAACCACTCACACAAACCTTGCCTTGTCTTGAATGTAATTTTCCAAGAATGTTCTTCTTTGACTCCTACTTGGTTGATCCAGATCTCGGGGGATAACATGTGGATGGCATGAATGTCGAGAGAGGAGGATATTAGATGTCCCAATATTGCATGAAAAGAAGCATGGACAAAAAAAAAAAAAACATGTAAATGAAGTACTTGGGAGGTGAGGCTCAAAGAGGAGCCTTGCCTCACCTCTAAAATTAATTACTAGTAAATCACTCAGAGCTAATTAATCTCACAATGGACAATTTAAAATATGAGAGAAGCCAAAATGATTAACTTGATATTATGAGAATCCTTTCTAGGCCTTTATATAGCCTTACAAAATGGTCCAAAAAGAGCTCATTAAATGAGTCTTTATTATTAGTATAATAGATCTAACTACCCAACTAACTAAGTGATGGAAAATAAAACCTGATACAATAATGGGAAGAACTCATTAAATGAGTCTCTATTATTATAATAATAGATCTAACTACCCAGCTAAATAAGTAGTGGAAAATAAAACCCAATACAGTAATGGAGAGATGGGACTCTGTTTGACCCATATGGGAAACCTGCTAGCCCAATTAATTAATGAGGAGGTGGGCATCTCCTTGATCCACATGGGAAATATATTAACTTTATATATCTATGAATTTTGCATCTGAATTTAGATCATATACCCCCTTCAAATTTAGATCATTCTCCCCCCCTTAGAAAATGATGGTCCCCATCATTTCACCCATGCTAAAAAGAGAAACCTCATTATCATACCATTATGATTACAATGTGAAAATACCCAATGAAGAGAAAGGTTTTTTGTGGTTGAGCCATAACCGTGGGTTTGTGGTTGACCCATAACCTAGTTGAAAATGGCATTGTACATGGATATAAAAATAAAGAAATTTTAATAAAATCCCAAAATTTAAAAAAATAATATGGGAAAATCATGATTTTGGGGGCTGTGAACATCCTTCTGCAAATCTATTCATAAAATCTTCTACAGGTGATGAAACCCAATTCTGTTGAAGAACCATCTGAGCTATTGAAGATATACTTCCATCCATATGTGGAAATCCTTCTGTAGTTTCCCGAGAAGGGAGAACGAGACCTTTGAAGATGGTGGTATGCGTGGCCTCCTTGGGTCAAATACATGCTAAGATTAAATTTTTTGATATCTCTCAAACCGGGAAAAAAAATGTGATATCGTGAGATACCATTCGAGATATTTAAGAGATACTTCTATCCATATGTGGAAATCCTTGTGTAGTTTCATTATTAGGGAGAAAAATACCATTGAATATGGTGGTACGCAAAGCCTCCTTGGGTCAAATACATGCCAATATTCAATCGATGATATCTCTCAAACTAGGAAGCCAAAAAAGATTCTGTGAAATACCCATTTGAGATCTGGAAAATATGTTTCCAATGAGATATGGTAGAGCCTCTGAAATTTTGTGTATAGTTCTCATAACCTCTTTTAATTTGGATGAGTGTAGAGGGCCACAAAGGATGCCAATGGTTTGGAGAGCAACATGGGTTGTTGTAGAGGTTGTGGAACCTCCTTGGGTAGTATGGACACCCTGCAAATTTGTTGAAAATGTTTCATACGAATGGATGTATTGGATCCATGTATAGATGTAGTGAATCCATGTATGGATGTAGTGAATCCATGTATGGTTCTCCTTGTAATGGTGCATGAATATCTAAGGGTAAAACCATCCCTGTAGTTCCTGTGGACCAACTGTGATGCTTACAGTGTATGTCACAGAAAATGGATTTCTATAGTACCAACAGGAAGTTGGTGATTTCTACAAATGTTTAAACCCGCAACATGCTTCAAACCCTTATGTTGATGGAGAGCATACATGATATGATACCAATGATCTAGATCTTGAGGGCTGAGATTTGGATGGCTTGAATGCCGATAGAGGAGGAGCTTAGATGTTCCAATACTTCATGAAAAGAAGCATGGAAAACAAAAAAAAATCACATAAATGAAGTAATTGGGAGGTGAGGCTCAAGGAGGAGCCTCACCTCTAAAACTGATTACTATTAAATCACTCAGAGTTAAATAATTTCACAATGAACAATAAAAAATATGAGAGAAGCCAAAATGAGTAACTTGATATTATGAGAAGACTTTCTAGGCCTTTATATAGCATTAAAAAATGCTCCATTGGACAAAGTAAAAAAGAGCTCATTAAATGAGTCTCTATTAGTATAATATATCTAACTACCCAACTAACTAAGTAGTGCAAAAAAAACGGGATACAATAATAGGAAGAGCTCATTAAATGAGTCTCTATTATTATAATAATAAATCTAACTACCTAGATAACTAAGTAGTGGAAAATAAAACCCAATACAATAATGGAGAGATGGGACTCTCTTTGACCCATATGGGCAACCTGTTAGCCCAATTAATTAATGAGCAAGTGGGCATTTCATTGATCCACATGGGAAACATATTAACTTTATAGCTTTATGACTTTTGCATCCAAATTTAGACCATATACCCCCTTAAAATTTGGATCACTGGTGATATCCTAATTTCAAATCCATCTTAGTGAAGTACTTGGCATGTTGCAGTTGGTCCAACAGATCATTGATTCTGGGTAGAGGGTACTGATTCTTCAATGCAATCTTTTTCAATTCCATATAATCGATACACATTCTCCAAGTCCCATACTTCTTGGGCAAAATTATGATGGGTGACCCACAAGATGAGGTACTTGGTAGAATCACACCCTAGTTCAACATCTTCTGCAATTCCTTCTTTACTTCATGTACTTCCAGAACAAATTTTCTATACATCCCAATATTTGACAATGAGGAGTTTGACAATAAGTGGATTCCATGCTCCACTTCCCTCTTCGGTGGTATCCCTTTAGCATCCTAAAACACTCCCTTATATTCTTATAGAAACTCCTCCAACTGATGTTTCTACTCTTTAGTACACCCCTCTTGGGATTCCTATACTCTTATTGACTCATCATAAGACTGATTTTCTCTTTATAAAAGTAAAACATATTTCTTACTGGAAATAATAAACTTCTTGGCTTGGTTAGCACTTATCAATGATATCTTTTACTTTCCTTTATGCACATTGATGATGTATGTTAAGTACCAAGTATCTGCAAATATAATCACCACACAACGTACAGAAAACACTATGAAAAATCTACTTTATTATTATGAAAACCCTTATGGTAGGGAAATACCATACAATAGATCCTTTTAAGGAACGGATCCACTCTTGATCACTTACCTCTTGATATGAAAATCTTAAGTTACCAATACGATCATTAGTCCTTTATTGATAACAAATCGTTTTCAGTTTCCAAGATCTTTTAATTTTGACAGTGCATCTTGCAATGTTATGTGAATTTATTTACTTAACTTAACTCTTATACTTGTGAAATTAACTTGCTTAATTAAATATTCATAAGTAATTTGTGAGATGATAAATAAGAAATCAAGAGTAAACAATATCAACAAAATCACACAAAAATTTGTTAATGGAGTTCACTAGACTTCCTGGTTACGTATTTGGGTCCACTCCCAACAATGAGATTTCTCTTCATTAATCTCAAATATAGTCTCATTTATGCTTGGATCAATAATTTGGGATATGGAGGCACTTTTATGTTCGACTAATCATATGCAAAATATAATTCATATTTGGACTCCTCTCGAAAATTTGCAACTTTTGAGTATAAATTTGACCTATTTTTGAAACAGGTCCTCGAGATGCCTTTCTGGCACAAACTCCAATGTTGCATCCTATCAGGTCCGTATTGTCTCGATTTTCATGCCAAAATTCCTCACTATCACTGTTTTTTTAGGCTACTCCAACTCAGAAACAAATTATAGATTCAGACTCCTTGCGAAATTCTGCAACTTTTGAGTATAAATTCGATAGTGTTCTGAACAAGATCTCGGGATGTCCCCTTGGCATGAATCCCAATGTTGTGCTCTATATATTCTGTACTATATTTATTTTCATTCCAAATGCCTCCTCTGCATCAATTTCCTTGCGTGGCTAAATAAGGTAGAGTCTGCCAAATTTGGTGATATTTCTCTAGATTTGGAGGATTTCCGCCAGATTTAGTGGTATCTGCCAAATTCGACGAAATATGCTAGGCCACCTTAGCCTTCTAGGAGGTGCCACATGGAGCCTCCTAATTGATCCACATGGAATCCCATCATTAGTCACTACTACTGACTGGGTTACTGATGCCACCTATTGACTAGGCTACTCACATCACCTATTGATGGGGATACTGACTTCACCTATTGATGGGGCTACTCACATCACCTATTGTTGTTTTTGAGTTTATGCTTTAAGGATCTAAATTATACTATCAAGGAATCCAAAAAAGGTAGAGAGAGTTAAGGTGTAAAGGTGTCAATTATTAGGAGGAAATCTATGGTTGGTTTCTTAACTATCTCTGTCTAGGTTCCTAGTGCTCTTGGATGCTTATATCCCTTTCAATTGCTTCCCATGAACGTTCTAATTCCACACAGGTGCTTGTTGTCTGTAAGATAGTGTTAAATAAATTTAAAGCGATGCTAGTTTGATCTGAAAGGCCAGGCTCTATATTGGGTTGTCTTATAACAGGTATAGTCATGAGGGATAAAGGTTAAAAGATCTAATACTTTTTTTCAGGGTTTACTATTTCTGTTTTAGATTATAAGAGAAAAATCCCAAAATTAAATTAATAACATAATAATTTCGGAGGCCATTTCTTGTTCCTGAGTTAAATTTGAAAATTATGAAAGTCATGGGATAAAAACATAAAGCTGCTTAAACAAAATGAGGCATCAATCATGGAGGAATCTCACTTTGCAACAGGGGAAGAAGAAAGACAAGAGATCTCTAATGAAGCATAAAACTATAGTAACCTGAATAATCTACAGGCCTTGAACCTACTAATAGCATGCACAGGGGAAAAACTGTAAACAATTAGATAACCAAATAACTCTAAACCACAATAGATGTTGTAGAAAATTGCAGTTGGCCATTCATCAAATATATATAAGGGAAAGATGTTGAAAATGAAATTTAAAGAGGAACACATAACTCAGGGTTGGCAGAATCTGGAATCTCCATTTGTATTTTCATTAATCACTGTAAATGAGAAACTTCTCTTGTACAATCGATCGCAAAAATTCCTTTTCTAAGTCTTATGAAATTATATTTATACCAAGTCACCAATTCTTGATAGTTGGTGATTTCCTAACTTCTTGGGGCTAACGGTTTCAAAATTTGCAAACTTGAAGCATTTGCATAATTATCTTTTATTTTCCCATCATTTTGATAATATAAGCCTACAATATGATATTTCATTTCTTCTTCAAAGTATATCCTTCTCTTAGTCTTAGACATTCAATACATTTTTCTAGAAAATGCACAAAAGATCTAGGAGGCTCTGGTATATCCTTTGCCTTGAACAGATAAAGTTTCTTCTGAAATTTTAGAAGTCGGTCTTTAATCCTTTTGTCAACAATTTTAACTGATTGCAATTTTAAATTTGGCTTCACCAACCACTTGTCTATTTGGGTAACATCAATTTCTTTTAATTGCGAAATTTCAACTTGAATTTCATTCAAGTTCTCCTTAAGTTTCAGTTGATGTTTTAGAATATTGATCTATCCTAGTAGCCCAAGACAATTGCCTTCTCCAATGCCTAACGATCTTTTGTCTAACAAATCAAAAGTCTCTTCGCAATCATCCTTGACTTCCTTGGCCATTTTCTTTCTTTCGGCTATGTTGGCATCCCATACTTTAAGCATGATATCACCTCTGATCTGCTCAGTGACTAACAGTCTTGGATTTTTTGATACCTCTTCTTTTGCTGAAAGTACTACTGCTTTTTGAAAAGTAACCCGAGCTGCTTTATCCTCTTTTTCTTTTAAAATAATGTTATCAAAAGATTGACTTACTTCTTGGAAATAGTTTTGAATAACCTCCACTTTATAAATCAATATTTCTTGCTCTGCTTCTATCTTCGTATGCACCTCTAGTGTCTGGGCTTGAAAAACCTTTAAATCTATCACCTGATTTTGAATAGAATTCAATTTAGCCTGTAGTTGTCTTACAAGTTCTTCTTGTTGAATAACTTGCACTTGACTCGTTTGCATATTCTTGTTCATATTATCTAGAATTGATTTAAGCGATTGAATTTCCTTCTAGTCAACAAATCTGGCTTGCTCAAGTCCTTTATTTATATCCTCTCTGATATTTTTCTTAGTATTTTTTATTTGACTTTGCAGTTGGCTTATCATTTGGTCCCTTTCTTTCAGCCTAGTTTTCAGAATGTCAACTGTAAATAGATTAGTTGTTGCCAAGGCTCTTATAGAACCTGCTACCTCTGTCGCAAAATCCTCCTCCTCTAGGTTCTGTCCATATATGAGAACTTTGTGATTCTTTACCATTGTTTCTCCTTTCAAATGCATTTCCTTCTTTACCACAACTCTCCACTTCTTACTGAAAAAGTAATAAGAGGAGGGTATCTCTTCTCTAGAGATTGGAGTAAGGTCACTTGCATATGTAACTTCCAGATGAGGAGTCCCAAAAGTTAACTGTAAAGGGGTCAATGATGCAATAGGGATACCTAAATCTATAGAGTGAGTTTCTCCTATTGTTTTAGGGATATCAACAGGGATAGTTGTTGATAAAGGAGGAGTCGTTTGAATCAACTTTGGAGGTGTTTCAGTTTGTGGATCTTCTTCTTTTGTGAAGACACTTCAGTCTTCTTTGGATTTTCTTCTGCAGTTCCTTTATCCCGAGCCTCTGATTCGAAACCTCGGGGAATACCTTCTTGTACTAGAGGAGGGGATGTTGATTCTTCCTCTAGCATCTTTGGAAAACCACTTCGCCTATGTTTCTAGAAAGTCATAAAGTTGGTTTGTAGGTCGGGTGATAGTGCTTGAAATATGTCTAATATCTCCTTGTAGGTTTTGGCTCCTTTGAACATGTTGTCACAGGGAGAATTTTCATGCTCAAACGTTTTCATGTTGCACTAAATTTGATGATTTCCCACAATTTTGTATGGGTAACTCTTTCTGAGTTCAAGATCTACCAGTTTAATGTCTTCTAATGCTATGGCTTCCACTTTACAATGGCCAAGATTAAGCAAAGAAAACTTCCCAATCTGCATAGGAAAAACAGGACATAATTTCTTCTGAGATGCTTTTAACTCTGTACCAATGCCTCATGTTTCTATTTGGTAGGCCACCTCCCTGCACACTAGTCTATCTGGAAGGAAATTTGGAAGTGCGTGAGGAGGAATAGAGAAACCAAAGACTCTGACATAAGAGAAAATTTCCTCGATAAACCAATCAACAACTATTTTGAGGTTTTCCATGACTTGCTCTAAAATCCGAGGGGGTGAGTATCCATATAAAATTTGGTGCACATGTATCACTACATAGTGAAAGATTTCATAAAATAAACGTTTAACATTATCCTCCCATAGTTTGGAGTGATAAACATGAATGGTTTCAGTATAGGCTGGGTTCCAGCTCCAATTCATTAAGGGGAATGGAGTCATGTAACATATAGCATCCATAATATATGAAGACATGTAAAAAGATACCGGTAGACCTTTTTATTTTTCCATTTGGTACACTGCAATCTCATTATCTATATTATTGGATAAAATTGTACCCCAGTTTGAAACTATAACCCTCAGCTACTTCATGTAAAAGTGGCACCCATTCTATAGGGAAATGGGTAGGTCTTTTCTTCCCAAAAATTCTACATAGCATCAGAGCTATATAAACCATGTATTTGTTTAACAAAGCTGTGGCATAGACACCATGGGTATCATCTCTAAATTTTGCTAGGATTCCCCACCATTATTTGATAATACCTGGGTATGTTTGATCAAACTCTGTACACTCTTTTCTTTGAAATTATTGTATGAACTCAGTGTTATAAACATATTTATAAGTAGGGGACACTTTATACATTACTTGGATATGCTCCGGTCTGAACGAGTCGACTAAAACCCTTTGGTTATTTAGAATTCTCCTTGTATGAATGTAGGAATTCTCTAAATCCCATCTTATCATGTCACTGTAAGGCATGAGTATTGGCCATCTAGCTATCTTATGGAGCTCAGACTCTACTATATCTCTGAGTTTGTTTTCATAAATCATATGGTCATCTAACAATGTTGTGGCATATAACCCGTGAGTGTTGTCTCTAAATTTCTCAGGATGCCCCCACCAACCCTTGATTAAATCAGGGTAAGTTTGGTCTACCTCAGTACATTCTTTTCTTTGAAATTATTGTATGAACTCAGTGTTATAAACATATTTATAAGTAGGGGACACTTTATACATTACTTGGATATGTCTGCCTCGAACGAAATGAATTAAAACCCTTTGGTTATTTAGAATTCTCCTTGTATGAATGTAGGAATTCTCTAAATCCCATCTTATCATGTCACTGTAAGGCATGAGTATTGGCCATCTAGCTATCTTATGGAGCTCAGACTCAACTATATCTCTAAGTTTATTTTCAGTCCTTTCATTCCCAAGATCGTCGGGGCAATTCCTAATCTCACACTCTAAGGTTTCAAAAATCTGCCTCCAGGACTTTATGAAATCTATAGTGTGTGGCATAGTATCATATATAAAATCTTCATCTGGATTTGAGATTTCACCTGCCTCCTCACTCTTCTTAGGTGCTTTTCTGGGTGCCATGGTGTTTTTGCAAAAAATTGAAAACCTGTTACAGAGAGGAAATGCGTAATCTCCTTTGAATGTAACTCACTTCTATTCTGAAAGTAAGAATGAGATTTGAAATAAAAAACCTTTATTAACCCTTAACTTGTCTTAAATTGAGCGTATTGATACATGCAATAGAACTTAAATGATAATGGGGGTGGTGCGCCTGGAGATACACACTTTACGTTAAAAATATATTCATTAATCCGTTAGAGATAATTCCACCTATCGTCGATTTCAAACTGAGATTTCGAAAGGAATGTCTTTGAAAACTCCTGAATAGCGAAACGCAAAAGGTCATTTAGTATCATTAAACTGTTTTAATGTTAATTTAATTATACTTAAGCGCTCATTACTTTCGGGGTTACGAGGTTCGAGGTTTTATGATTCCAAGAGAATAATAGCTCTTTGTTTTCTCAAAATATGACTGGTTAACGATTTGCTAAGTGTGTTTAAAAAATTAGTTAATCACAATTAAAAAAAAATAAAAATGGNGGGGGGGGGGTGGTGTTACACATCAAAATTACTCACTTCGATAGTGTCACAAGTATCGTCATTACAAGTGTCGCAAGTGTCAAGCAAAGCATATTGCCATGATCCCTATGTCATACTTATAACGACATCAAAAAGACACTTGAAACACCTCAAACACTTGATTTGGAAGAAGAGGAATGGTTAGCTGGAGTTATGTACCTCTTGCCATCTGAAAGAACCATTGAATTTGGGTTTTTAGAGGAGAGCGCTCCCCTATACCTCTCTCAGAAGTGTTGGCGCCCCCCTATAGACTATTAGGGAGTGTTATAACACTTCCTCTTCCATTTTTAAGGAGCGTTACTACTTTTGGTAGTGTTGGCGCCCCCCCTAAACCTTGCTAGGGAGCGTTATAATGCTCTAACACCCCTTTCGATGGAGTGCTACCTATTTTGGGCAGCAGTTGGTTTGTTGAGAAGAATGGGGGAAAGGGATTTTCAATTTTGGAAGGTAGTCAGATTCGAATCCCTTGTCCAACCATGATCTTAGGGAAGATCCCTAACTCAAGGAGGAAAATCCTCAACTTACCCTAAAGATATCTCAAGTGGTTGAGCCTCTCTAAACCTATATAAGCATGCTTTCTTATGGTGAATAGGATATGGAGAATGATACCAAACTTATGATCTCATAAGTGATATTTGGGGGAATGATTAGAGGCATGAAACCTATGATCTCATAGGGAATACACAGTGAAGTGGAGGAGGATCATCAGTGAAGCTATTGTCATTCTGATCGTGGGTCCTTTGAGCAAGGGTTGGATAAGGAGGACTTGACAAAACTGCTGCATCCCATCCATGGCTGTAAGTAACATTTTTTCCTCATCAATATAATATGCTTGGCCTGTTTCTTTCTAGTTTGTGCTTGATCTCACATGAACTTGTCTCTAAGTAGATAGATCTATTTTAAGCTAATCTTAGCAAGGTAGGAAGTTGGTTGTATCTTGTTTGTCTATAGGGCTTGTCGAGGAGCGAAAGTTTGGAGCTCAACTCGGATCATGCAGGGACAAACACCGGTAAAAGGTACTTATTTTATCCTTCCTCCTCACACATTATTTTATCTATATCTAAAAGGAAGTCAGTGTCCATGTTAAGCACCTTCTGTCTTAAGAGTTAAGAGTCTAGCTCTCAAGAGGAGATCTACCTGTCCGCAGGGAGATTTTCCTACAACAGAAATTGGYGACTCCACTGGGGAAGGAATCCTATTGTCTTTCCTTGGTTTGTCCCTACCATTTTACCACCTTTAATATCATTTTTTCTATTTTTTTATGATCCATTAGCCTTCTCCCATCTTCACTTACATTTTCACCAATTTTTATGCATTCTGGGTGAATGTTTTGCAATTTTTTGGCTCTTTTTTTGAGCTTCTGGGAATCTTGGCGTCCCCTGCCCTTTATATCAGAGTGCCAACACTCCCTAAAGGCCTTAGACAGAGCATTATAACACTTTGTGTACCCTTTTGGGGGAGCGCCAGCCTCCTTGGGGTTTTTCTGGCTTTTTCTCATTAGTTTTTTGCAACCTGTTTTGTGGAAATCTTTACCCATTCTTTTTGAATGGTTTGTGAAGTTATTTGGATTGGTTTTTTATGCTTATAACTACCTCTTATATTGGTTGGAGCTTGAAACCCTTTTCAGAAATGTGAAAATTGCTCTTTCTAGCTGCTTGTTTTGTTGGGACAATTTGGATATTTTCTCTTTCTCCCTGTCTCTTTTTGGATTCTTCTATGCATTTTATTGCACTCCTTGGATGCTTGTTGGTTTTAGGATCCTTTATTGATTTCTTGTTAGACCAAGCTTCTTCTTTTTTTTCTTTCATTTCTCACTACCTTGAGTGTGTGCTTTGTTTGTAGTCTTTTTTTTCGTGTCTTTTGCATCTGCATATGACTCTTTCTCCTAATTGAAAGTAATGGAGCATTGAAGGTTTTGTGTTTACTTTATGTATACATCATAATAAAACAAAGAACATATATGCATTCTTGATTTTAGGTAGTGAAACTAGCTTGCATTTGAAGTAGAGGAATTGAATGTTTTCGGGCATTTTTGGGACATTGTGCATCTAAAATGATGAATGTTTTCTCCTTCGCATAGAGTAGTTTTCATCGAAATGAAAAGATTGCATATTCATCCATTTGCATAACTTTTGAGTCGGTCAAAACACCATATTGTCCATGCCATTTTCCTTTTGAGTAACAACAGCCTTAAAAATCAAGCGCTAAACTAAAATTTATCAGACTTTTTACATCTTTGTTAGCAAACCTACATTAGTTTAAGGTGTAGGGATTTGGAATAGGTTGAAAGGATAACTTTCCAAATATATAAAACAAACTTAGTATCTTGCGGTAGAGGGAGTGAAATCCAATTGTCATATAGGCTTTCTAGGATCCCCCTCTCACACAGGGGTTACGCAAAAGGTCGCATCGGGCGAATTACAGAGATTATCCCTCCATGGTTAAACTGTTTGCAATGATCAGATCGTATATTGGGGGTCACTTGAAGGTATACCCATGATTATGTGTGGGAGCCTCTCGGGTTGATTTCAGACTTGTTATCCTTCCCATACGTTCCAACTGGACTGCTGACTGTACCCGCCCAGGGGCTGACTACAAATTGGTGACCTTAGTAGCCATAATATTTAGGGTCCCACAAAAGGTGATGGTGAAGGGAAGTCTCACTGTACCTGGATCAGATGTTGGTCAAACTCACTCGGGCTCCTTGGAGGGTAAATCCACAATTTCTGCGTGGAAGCTTGCACCAAGGTGTAAGTCTGTTAAGCAAGTCGCCAACGTAACTGATCCACCCGCTCTATCCCTACCCCTTCCTATTTTGATCTCACGATGTTGGATTTCATCACCAACTAGTGGTTTCATCGTAGGAAGGTTTGTTTGATTGATTGCTTCTCAGATTCATAGCATGTGTTGTTTGTTTTACTTAGTGGACCTTAGGTCATGTCAGTGTTAATGGCATCGAATCCTGAGAGTACCAATGGAGGAACCCTTTCTCTAGGGGAACGTTATACCTTTCCTTAATTTGGAAACTTTGGTCCTCCGTATATTTCCACACTGAGTCTTCCAGGACTCACCATCGGATTACCAGTTTGGTTGTTCCCCACTCCGATGATCCTGAATCCTCCCAATGTTTCAACTGCACCTAACACTTTAGATGTCTTTACACCACCCACACATCAACCTCATGTCGACTTTTCTCCTTCTTCTTCCATCAATTCTCCTTCCATTTCTCCTTCTTCGCCTAGTGAAAGCTCTAAGGAAAGTATCTAGGTTGATCAGAAGAAGAAGAAATGGAAAGAGAAGAAGAAGAAAAACCCAAAAAGGACCAAGGCCCAAACAACATCAAATGTTAGCTCTAAGCAACCAGTTACCGTTAATAGTACTGGGAGTGTTGATGAGGCCAACAAGATAAAAATGAAGAATCCAAAGCCCAAATTCCCTTGCAGTCTTTGTAAGGGTGACCACTTTCTGAGGGATTGCCTCGGTCTTATCGAGGTCTTAGAAATGTGGTCCTCCACGTCGTCAGCCTCTATCAGTCATGCCGATGATACCCCATCAACTAGTGATGTTAAGGTTGGTAAGAAGAAGAAAACTGTCAAGTTCCCTTGCATGTTATGCAAGGGTGATAATTACTCTCACCTTTGTCCTCGCATGGATGAGGCTTATTATCTTTTGGAAAAACTTCAAATTCCAAAAGGTTATTGTAAGCTTTCCCCCAACTCATTGTTAGTTGATGAACTGGTCAATCCAGTTTGATCCCCAGTCAGTCTGGTTGATCAGGTGGTCAATTTAGTTTCCTCCTCGATTGAACCACAAACCCTAGTAGCTGATCCAATTCCATCATCGATCAGCCCCGCTCTTCATCAAAAGAGTGTAACCCAAGTGGTCAATCTATTTTCATCCTCGGTTGATCCCACTCTCCCATTAGAGAGTGACACCAAAGTAGTTGATCTGTTTCCACCCGTCGACCCCATTCTCCCCTTGGAGAATGAAACCAAAGTGGTTGATCTAGTCCCTTCCTCGGTCAGTCCCACCCTTCATCCGAAGAGTGCCAAAGTGGTTGATCCGATTCCATCATCAGTCAATCCCACTCTTCCTTTGAAGAGTGCCTGCGCGGTCAATCCGATCCAATCATCGGTCGATCCTACTCTCCCTCTAGAGAGTAATCCTGATACTGCCCATGTTTTTATTGTTGATACAGAATCTATGTGCCAGGGGGCATTCCTCCTTCTCCCATGAAACCCCCTCCAAGTAATGAGGCCATCCTTTTTGATTGGGGTGTGCTAACTGGACCTCGTATTCCCTCTCACATTCCTTTCCAGATTACAATATAGGTTTGTGGTCAGGACGTTCCTCAAACGCTGATAGATGAAGGTGCGTCTGTTAGTATTTTGTCCTCTGTTGCTTGGCATGCTTTGGGTTGTCCTCAACTTGCGCTGGTTACACAGAATCTGTTAGCTTTTAATAGAAGAACTAGTCAGCCTTTAGGGACCCTTCCTCAGTTTCCCATAACTTTGGGAGGGAAAAATGTCTTTATTGATGTCATGGTAGTCTGAGACCCCTTGGATTTTGCTTTACTCCTTGGGAAGGATTATGTCTATGCCATGAAATCTATTGTATCCACTCTTTTCCACGTGATATATTTCCCTCACGATGGAAGAATTGTGACTATTGATCAACTTTCATTCATCAGTCCTGACTGGATTACCTCCCTAAATGGTTCTTATCTGTAGACAGTATCACCCCCGCCGCATGTCAATTATGTGGCATTGTCTCCCATGACTTCAACTTCAGATGACTTAGATCCGGTAGTTGACATGGTGATCTCTTTGGTAGGGCTATTGGAGCCTGATCTCCTTACCCCTATCGAGACCCTTGACATGTGTTCCTTCCAAATAATTTTTCTTACATCCAGCGGAGATCTCCTGGAGGCCATGACTGAGTTTTGTCCCTTGACATGGTATCCTTCAAAAGAATTATTCTCTTGGAATCCATGATCAAGCAGAGGCCAGGATCATAGTTTCTCTTCTCTGTGGAAAGGTCATTAAAAAATGAAACAGAGGTCATGAGAATAGTTTCTCTTCTCTGTGGAAAGCTCGTTAAAAAATGAAACAGAGGTCCTGAGCATAATTCTTTTCCTGTGTCAAGCTCGTTAAAAAATGAAATAGTCACCTATCTTGAACCTTATTTTCATCTACCCTTCTCATCTACTAGAGAAATTGGTGACAAACTCAACGTCGGTGAATGAATTGAAGCTTGGGGGGCATGTCTCTAGCCTTTGATGATCATTCTAGAGTTAAGCCACTAGCGTTTCAAGCTGGGGGCATACCGATCTTAGTCTTTGTTCTTTCTCGTGCTCGTAAATACATGAGAATGCATCCAGGTAAACTTTTATCTCTTTTTCGGACCTATATGGATACATGAAAAAGGAACCCCTGGAGTCTACTTTAAGCTCTTTTCAGACTCACTAAACATGAAAAGATTGCCGAGTGATCTTGCTTCCTTTCCCACTCGTTAAAAGGTTTGAAAGGGCATCTTTCGAGTGATAATTTATCTCTTTTTAGGCCTCGCGATACTAACATTACGAAAAAGGACAACATTGGAGTCACCTTTAAGTTCTTTTCACACTCTCTAAACATGAAAATATTGCCAAGCGACCTTGTTCTCTTCATGCTCGTTAAAGTATTTGAAGAAAATGTTTGTTGAGCGATAGTTTATCTCTTTTTTGGTCTCATCATACTACTTTACGAAAAAGGAACTGAGAGAGTTCTCTTTTAAGTGTTTTTCTAGACTCTATAATCATGAAAAACCTTCAAGTTTTCTATCTTTGGACTAGTTAAAACAAACATCGACAGGCCCATACAGGAGCGAACCCTTAATTCTTCTAGTTCGTTAAACAAAGGAAGAGGAACTTACCGAAGGTGAGTTATATCGAGCATGTGTTACCCTCCTCGAGCTCGTTAAATAAAAAAGAGGTACTCATCTATCTATATGGGGGAAAAATTTGAAAGAAGCAAGCCAAGCAGTTTTTGAGAACATTACCAAGTAACTGTTAGAGTCACCCTTGAACACAACACTTTGTCTTTTGCATGCATTATAATCTGCTTAACCTCTGCACTGAGCCAATCCTTTGAGTTTCTTTCACTCCTCTGGGTCACCTGACGTAAGTCACATCATCCACTGCATCATCAAGCTTTGGTCCATGTCATGTTTCTGTTGTTGTGCCTCAGTGTTCAAGGGAAGTATCCGCCTCAAGAGTCAACCATCACAAATATCTTGCCTTCATACCCATGTCAGTCCATGTTCATTTGATCTACCAATTACATCTCTATGTCTGTTTCATGTCGTTGATGGGGGATACATCAAGGCCCTCCTTCGACGAGTCTATTCCTGTCAACTTCAACACATTATCCAGGAACTAGATTTAGAAACCAATTAGTACTTTGGGACCTGCATGCCTCAATGGCAGGCCTCCTCACGTCCGACAATAGGTTTACATCATTAACCTCTAATCGGATGATTCCACGGATGTTCGACTTCAGTTCATCTATTCACATTCAGTGGAATGTACTAGGGTACCTTGGGAATCATTGACATCAATGGTGATTTCCCTCGCGCTTGTTAATGGTTTACATCATTGAACGGTAATCAAGTGGTTTCTGCCATGTTCGACATTATGACATCTATTCGCATGGTTAGATTCGTACTACATCGGGATTGGTAAGAAGACCCTAGGTTGAGTGATCACTCTGATATGTACTTTTCCCAGGTTGCAATAGAATTTCTCTTGAACAAATGACAGATATACTGTCACATAGATCCACTTTGTATTGGTCGTAGCTATGTCTTTTCATCTCGTAGATCCACTGTGTATTCTTCGTGGCTACGATCGGTTAAGGTCATAGGAGTATAGATCCATACTGTATTCTCGGTGACTATACCTATTATTGATACAATTATGGATCCCCAGTGTATTTTATAGCGGCCATATCTTGCAAGTCTTTATCACCCAAGCATAGGTATGCCTGACTTGGGTTTGAAACATGTCATAATATTTTTTGGATGTTTGTGTGAAGATTCTATCAGGTTCTCTGCATCTATACCCTTTCTTGAAAGTCTACAAAGGGTTTCAGTTATCAGTTCTCATCTTCTAACTTCATACTTTGGGGGGCAATCTGTTACACATCAAAATTACTCACTTTGATAGTGTCGCAAGTGTCGTCATTACAAGTGTCGCAAGTGTCACATTTTTCTCACAAGTGTCACAAGTGTCAAGCAAAGCATACTGCCATGATGCCTATGTCATATTTATAACAAAATAAAAAATACACTTGAAACACCTCAAAAACTTGATTTGGAAGATGAGGAATGGTTAGCTGGAGTTATGTACCTCTTGCCATATGAATGAACCATTGAATTTGGGTTTTTAGAGGAGAGTGCTCCCCTATACCTCTCTTAGGAGTGCTGGCACCCCCCTATAGACTGTTAGGGAGAGTTATAACACTTCCTCTGCCATTTTGAAGGAGCGCTACTACTTTTGGGAGTGCTGGCGCCCCCCTAAACCTTGCTAGGGAGCGTTATAATGCTCTGACACCCCTTTTGAGGGAGCGCTACCTATTCTGGGCAACAATTGGTTTGTTGAGAAGAATGGGGGAAAGATTTTTTCAATCATGGAAGGCAGTTGGATTCGAATCCCTAGTCCAGCCATGATCTTAGGGAAGATCCCTAACTCAAGGAGGAAAATCCTCAACTTACCCCAAAAATATCTCAAGTGGTTGAACCTCTCTAAACCTATATAAGTAGGCTTTCTTATGGTGAATAGGAGATGGAGAATGATACCAAACTTATGATCTCATAAGTGATATTTGGGGGAATGATTAGAGGAATGAAACCTATGATCTCATAGGGAATACACAGTGAAGTGGAGGAGGATCATCAGTGAATCTATTTTCATTCTGATCGTGGGTATTTTGAGCAAGGGTTGGATAAGGAGGACTTGACGAAACTGCTGCATCCCATCCATGGCTGAGAGTAATGTTTTGTCCTCATCAATATAATATGCTTGGCCTGTTTCTTTCTAGTTTGTGCTTGATCTCACATGAACTTGTCTCTAAGTAGATAGATCTATTTTAAGCTAATCTCAGCAAGGTAGGAAGTTGGTTGTATCTTGTTTTTCTACAGGGCTTGTCGAGGAGCGAAAGTTTGGAGTTCAACTCGGATCATGCAGGGACAAACACTGATAAAAGGTACTTATTTTCTCCTTCCTCCTCACACATTAGTTTATCTATATTTAAAAGGAATTTAGTGTCCATGTTAAGAACCTTCTATCTTAAGAGTTAAGAGTCTATCTCTCAAGAGGAGATCTCCCTATCTGGACCCAAACTCTGCTATTCACATGTAGAGAAACTGGCTCTGGCAGCCGTCATCGTTGTCCAGAGATTTCGCCATTACATCCTACTATGCACCACCACTTTTATCGTGGACTCGAACCCCATGTATCATGTCTTGACACGTCAAGTGCTCGGGGGAAAATACTCCAAATGGATCATCATCCTTCAGGAATTCGATCTTGAATTTACGAAGTCCAAAGCCAAGAAGTCCCTGGTGTTTGCGGAGCTTATCTGTGACCTTCCCCGTGCTGATGAAGATATTGAGCCTAGAGATTCTCTCCCTGACGAAACTCTTTTCCTCATCAGCACCTCTGATCCTTGGTATGGAGATATCCTCCTTTATCTCCAAACCCAACACTTTCAACCTAACATTTCTTGTGAAGAGCATCGACGTATTCGCCAACATTCTYGTCGTTACCTTATCATYGACGACACCTTGTATCGTCGTGGTATTGACACTATCCTTCGATGATGCTTGATTCATGAAGAAACTGAAAGCGTTCTGAATGATTGTCACCTTGGAGCCTGTGGCGGTCACCTTTCTGGGATGGCTACAACCCAGAAAATTTTATGTGTCGTCTATTTTTGGCCCTCGATTTTCAAATATTGTATTGCAGGAGTCAAAAAATGCCCACCCTACCAAGTTTTTAATAAAAAGGCACGCACCCACCCTGCTACGTTGCACCCCGTTATTTCCATCAACCCCTTTTCCAGGTGGGGTATCGATTTCATGCAGTGTAAGCCTACCTCAGTCGAGGGGCATGGTTATATAATCGTCGCCATCGATTACTTTACAAAATGGGTTGAGACTATGCCTACCTTCCTAAACAATGGTCGTACCACAACTCTTTTTGTTTTTAACCACATCATAACTCATTTTGATGTACCACTCGTAGTTGTCACTGATCATGGTTCACACTTCAAGGACCAAATGATGAGTGAATTGCATGCCAAGTTGGGTTTTCACCATGAAAATTCAACCCCCTACTATCCTCAGTCCAATGGACAAGTTGAAGCCATCAACAAGGTCCTTAAAACCATGATTCAATGTATGGTAGGGGAAAATAAGACATCCTGGCATATACAACTTTTCTCCACTCTCTGGGATTACCATACTTCTGTGAAAACCGCAACTGGGTTCACTCCTTTCCAGTTAGTGTATGGCATCGATGTTGTTTTACCAATCGAGTGTGAGATTCCATCTCTGAAACTTAAAGTAGAACTCCTACCCCATACTTTTGCCAAAGAAGAATGTTTCTTATATCTGACCAAACTGGACGAAACATGTCGCGATGCCGCTCTCATTAACGAGGCACATCAGAAACGGATAAAAAATCAATACGAAAAATTCGTCCACCCTCAGACTTTTGCAGAAGGAGACTTAGTCCTCGTCTATGACCAGGCTCATGACAAACTGGGCACAGGTAAGCTAGAACCTCTGTGGCATGGCCCTTACATTGTGAAATGTGTTTTTCATAGAGGCACATACGAGTTAGTCAATTATGATGGAATCTCCCTAGGAGATCCCCGGAACGGGCTTTACCTTAAAAAGTATTATGCCTAGATCACCTAGCATGGGTACTTTGTACATTATTGTATTTTAGTTCAGTGTTTCTGTTTCTTTCGCGTGCTCAAGTTTTTACCTTTTCCACCCATAACTGTGTCTTGTGTTTTCATGTGCAGATGACGTCTTCCTTACCTATATTTGTTGGGTTTGCGGATGGCGCTAGTCGACACACCTAGAATGTTGCTTCTGCAGCATGGGTCATTTACCAGTCTGACGAGTTGGTGAGTTCAGGAGGTATTTGCTTAGGACCAGTGACTAACAACATGGCAGAATATCATGTTGTCATCAGACTTTTGACCCAAGCCTCCTCCCTAGGTATCTCCCGTATGATTGTTAACCTAGACTCGCAACTCGTGGTCTGCCAGCTTAATCATGTCTATGCTATTCGTAATCCTATCTTGCTACGTCTCCACCTACGAGTTTGTCGTCTTGAACGAATATTTGATTACATAGAATACAGACATATTCCAAGAGAACTCAACAACGTTTTAGATTCATTAGCCAATTACATCATGGATCGGTATCTCACCCATAGATAAGGTTTCATGAAGGAAAACAAATCATACACCACATGTAAATTAAAACACATCACATTAAAGACATCATCATTTACACATATTCCGACACTGTAAAAAATCAAGACTGTATATATATATATATATATATATATATATATATAGCGTGACTGAAAATGTTTTTGATTACATCAAAAAGTATTTAGAAGAGCAAAATTTTGGGTCTTCACACTCATACAATATCGTCCGACAAGTCACACAAAATATACAATTTCCAGAGAGACTCTAATCTCTCTGCATTACATTATGCTGAGAATAACACATCACTATGTGAACTACTCGTCTTAGTAGAGAGTTAACACTCTCAGGCACGCCCACGGTGTGTCTCTATAGATGTAAAGGCACTTCCCCCTCCATAGAGGAGGGATACCCATCGTAAGGCCTTGAAGGTTTCCTTAAACCTCCCAGAGACCTATCATTGGTGCCCTCGGATCCACTGCAACCTGAGCGTCCCCGCGATGTCCCGATACTAGTATCTCAGTTGGATGCACTGCTCCCTTGTCTACATGTTGAAAACGATACATCTGTTAGAAACTCTTCTACATACCCAAAAATAAAATAAAATATACTTATGTTAAAAAACATAAAAACACTTCACAAGGTATTATTTGGCCTCACACCTGATGCATCCCAACCTTCTCTCACTGGTAGAATTAGATCCATACACCCATGAAAGTCCACCTTGGCATAGGGAAAGTCTTCTATCCAAATATATTGGCATCTCATCCAAGCAAAGAAGTCACCAGTGAAATGAAATTCTGACTCTGCCACTAGTCTCGGAGACAGACTAGTCCATCGTTCTATCCGTGGTTCTCCCACTGGTCGTACCGCCAATGCAATTTGAGGTTGCATCTGAGGGATGCACTCTAATAAGAATGAGACCAAGAAAGAACCATATCCAAACTGCTTTTGCCCAATTCTACATCTTGAAATTTATTCCTTCACGTTCCGAAGAAACCCTGCACTCTAGTTAAATAGTGTTGGCTCTAAACATTGTACGCCATAATATACTTGTGATCGTGACTCCAGATGCGTGTTGGTGCTTCCTGTCACACTCGTGATGGAAAACACAATAGACCGAAGGGGTAATTCTATGATATCCTTGATTGGGATTCTACCTCCTGCCAGTTTTGCTCTCGAGACACAATGATGTTCCAGGTACACATCCACGGTGTCAGGAAGCACCCTCTGTCCGAAAAAATATATAGGATCCCCTCTTTTTGAGAGACCAGTCAAGAAATATACATATTTCAACTCGATGGTTAGCAGATGTGTTCCGATTCAAAATCCTTGCTCTGCGACATCCCAAAAACTAACTATGTGCTCAAGCAGAAGGACCTCTTTCTTCATCTTTTGCATCTTGAAGAATTTGAGGAGGCTACAATCCCTCAACACAGACCGTGTGTGAGGGCTCCACAAAGAAGCCAAATCATCGAGCTCATGCTCCCATTCTTTCCATTCAATCATGATTGATTGCCGAAATCACCTGCAAACACAAAAAACTGCATTATTCACGCTTTCGACAATTTTTTCTAAGTAATTAAAAAACTTGAAATCCATTCTCCACATTGTTTAAAAAGAACCATACCCCTTTTTTATTACTCAATATCACCACGCAGCCCCATAGCTTGCAATAAAAATGTTTTAATTTAAAAAAATGAATTTCGACCACAATTCAAAGACTACGTGTGTGTTTTTGGTTTTCTTATGGTATCCCTTAGAAAAATGACCAGTCCACCCAAACACCAAGGCATGGAATCCCTACTACAACCCCCAGAAGGCGTTTTGCGAGACGGGTGGTTATTTTCATCGTTTTGAACAAAGGCCGATTTGGTCTTATTTTGAATGACCTAGGACTTCGGTTTTTTATCCAAATATTGCTGCTAAAACAAATTTTGAGCCATACAATGGAAAGAGGAGGGAATGACGACTTACCTGGTCCAAACGGTGACATAAATGATCAACCGTAACTCCAATGCCAAGCAAAATTAAATCCACCTCCAAAATGAGAATCTCCACTGCTACAAATCCTTATGCAAATGATATGGTAATTGAAACTTTCTTGTACTACTATTTACAAGTTTTCCATTTTTTATAAGGTATAGTTACTTGTGGGTTTTAAAAATATGATGGCCTCACTAAACCTCTGGATTGCAGTGTTGACATTGCAGGTTTCAAAGCAGTTTTGACAATTTTTTACCTTGTCACATCCATGAGCATAGTCTTAGTTCGTTCTCAAGCTCTAGAATACAAGAACGCACCGTGTAAACTTTTATCTCTTTTTCGGACCCATATGGATACACAAAAAAGGAACCCCCTGGAGTCGTCTTTAAACTCTTTTCAGACTCTCTAAACATGAAAATATCGTCGAGTGATCTTGCTTCCTTTCACACTCGTTAAAAGGTTCGAAAGGGCGTCTTTTGAGTGGTAGTTTATCTCTTTTTCGGCCTCGTGAGACTAACTTTATGAAAAAGGAACTGAGAGAGTTCTCTTTTAAGTGTTTTTCCAGACTCTATAATCATGAAAAACCTTTGAGTTTTCTATCTTTGGACTCATTAAAACAAACATCGATAGGCCCATATGGGATCGAACCCTTACTTCTTCCAGTTCATTAAACAAAGGAAGAGGAACTTACTGAAGGTGAGTTATATCGAGCATGTGTTATCCTCCTCGAGCTCGTTAAATTAAAAAGAGGTAATCGTCTATCTGGATGGGGGAAAAATTGAAAGAAGTAAGCCAAGTAGTTTTTGAGAACATTACCAAGTAACTCTTAGAGTCACCCTTGAACACGACACTTTGTCTTTGCACACATCTTAATCCGCTGAACCTCTGCACTGAGCCAATCATTTGAGTTTCTTTTACTCCTTTGGGTCACCCAATGTAAGTCACAGCATCCACTGCATTCTCAAGTTTTGGTCCATGTCATGTTTCTGCTGTTGTGCCTCAATGTTCAAGGGAAGTATCCACCTCAAGAGTCAGCCATCATAAATATCTTGTCTCAATACCCATGTCAGTCCATGTTAATTTGATCTACCAATTACATCTCTGTGTTTGTTTTGTGTCATTGATGGGGGATACATCAAGGCGCTCCTTCGACGAGTCTATTCTTGTTGACTTCAACACATTATCCAGGAACTAGACTTAGAAACCAGTTAGTACTTTGGGACCTGCATGCCTCAATGGCAGGCCTCCTCACGTTCGACAGTAGGTTTACATCATTGAACTCTTATCGGATGATTCCACGGATGTTCGACTTCAGCTCAACTATTCACATTCATTGGAATGTAATAGGGTACCTTGGGAATAATTGACATCAATGGTGATTTCCCTCATGCTTGTTAATGGTTTACATCATTGACCGGTAATCAAGTGGTTTCTGCCATGTTTGACATCAGGACATCTATTCACATGGTTAGATTCGTACTACATCAGGATCGGTAAGAAGACCCTGGGTTAATGATCACTCTAATATGTACTTTGCCCAGGTTGCGATGGGATTCTCTTGAACAAATGACACATATACTGTTACATAGATCCACTTTGTATTGGTCATGGCTATGTCTTGTCATCTCGTAGATCCACTGTGTATTCTTTGTGGCTATGGTCATTTCAGGTCATTGACGTATATATCCACAATGTATTTTCAGTGGCTATACCTTTTTATCAATACGATTATGGATCCGTAGTGTATTTTATGGTGGCCATATCTTGCAAGTCTCTATCACTCAAGCATAGGTATGCTTGCCTTGGGTTTGAAACATGTCATAATATTTGTTGGATGTTTGTGTGCAGTTTCTGTCAGGTTCTCTGCATCTATACCCTTGCTTGAAATTATACAAAGCATTTCAGTTATCAGTTTTCATCTTCTAACCTCATACTTTGGGGGAAAATCTGTTACACATTAAAATCACTCACTTCGATAGTGTCGCAAGTGTCGTCATTAAGTGTCGCAGGTGTCACATTTTGCTTACAAGTGTCGCAAGTGTCGGAAAAACGTATTGCCATGATGCCTATGTCATTCCTATAATGACATAAGAAGGACACTTGACACACATCAAACATTTGATTTGGAAGAAGGGGAATGATTGACTGGGCTTATGAACCTCTTGCCATCTGAAAGAACCCCAAAAGCCAAGTTTTCATAGGTGAGCACTCCCGTATACCTCCTTCAGGAGCGCTGGCGCCCCCTTTACACTGCCTGGGAGCGCTATAGTGCTTTGACAGCCCCTATGAGGGAGAGTTGATGGGTTTAAGAGCGCCAATGCTCTCCTAAGCCTTACTGCGGAGCGTTATAGCACCCTGATGCCCCTTTTGAGGGAGCGCTACCTATTCTGGGCAGCAGTTGGTCTGTTGAGGAGACTGGGGGAAAGATATCTTCCATCCCTGGAGGCAGTTGGATTCAAATCCATAGTCAGACCATGATCATAGGGAGGATCCTTAACTACAGGAGGAAAACCCTCAACTCACCCCAAAGATATCTCAAATGGTTGAGCCTCTCCAAGGCTATATTAGCAGGGTTTCTTATGGTAAAAAGAGGAGAAGGATTGGAAGCAAGAAACCTATGATCTCATAGGAAAAATACAGCAGAGTGAAGAATAATCAGTGAAGCCATCATCNGATATCTCAAATGGTTGAGCCTCTCCAAGGCTATATTAGCAGGGTTTCTTATGGTAAAAAGAGGAGAAGGATTGGAAGCAAGAAACCTATGATCTCATAGGAAAAATACAGCAGAGTGAAGAATAATCAGTGAAGCCATCATCATTCTGATCGTGGATATTTTGAGCAAGGGTTGGACAAGGAGGACTTGGAAAAACTGTCGCATTCCATCTACGGCTGTAAGTAACATTCTTGTCCTCATCAATATGACATGCTTGGCCTGTTTCTTTCTAGTTTGTGCTTAATCTCACATGAACTTGTCTCTAATAGATAGGTCTATTTCAAACTGACATCAGTAGAGTAGGAAGTGGTCGTACTTTGTTTGTCTACCGGCTTCATCGAGGAGCGAAAGATTGGAGCTCAACTTGAGTCATGCAGGGATAAACGTTGATTAAAGGTACTTCTCTTCTCCTTCCTCCTCACGCACTAGTTCACCTAGATATGAAAGGAAGTCAGTGACCATGATAATCATTTTCTTTCTTAAGAGCTAAGAGTCTAGCCCTCAAGAGGAGATCTACCTGTCTGTAGGGAGATTTTCCTTCAACAAAATTTTGTCCTCATCAATATAATATGCTTGGCCTATTTCTTTCTAGTTTGTGCTTGATCTCACATGAACTTGTCTCTAAGTAGATAGATATATTTTAAGCTAATCTCAGCAAGGTAGGAAGTTGGTTATATCTTGTTTTTCTATAGGGCTTGTCGAGGAGTGA
>SNQJ01S0009678.1:144434-173907 GCA_010110895.2 Picea sitchensis
AGGAGACTAGATAATGACTAATTATGACTAATAAACAAGGGAAAAAATTAGGAAAAATAAATCCTAGGTGTGTGTGAAGTAACTCCAACACCCCCCTAAACATCACTATGGTGAAAATAAACAATGGTTCCCGACAACAAGGCCATGTTAGGTACCCAAATACAAAAGATACACTGAAATAAATGAGGAAAGAGGGAAAACCTCATGGGAACCCCCCCCCCTCGAATTATAATGCATAAAAATAAATAAATGAGAAGGAACAAAAAGCAATTGCTAAGCAACCTTGTCCTTCACTCCAAGCTTGTGCTCGTTCAATATTTTGTTGAAGATGTAGATGTCTGAATAGATCTGATGAAGTATATGCACCATTGAGATGTCCACACATATCCACTTTCTCTTCTTGTAATGAATAATATCCAAACAAAGTTTCGATGAATATTTGAAAACCATGCGTCCTTTTCCGAAAAAAAAAACACTGAAATTTTGTTGATTTTAAAATGATCATAACTTCACTTTCTGGGCTCCGTTTTGGGCAATTTGTTTTTTGGAATTGGATATTTTCCCGAGAGGAATTCAAATATCCAATTTGTTTATGCAAATTGTGCTCACAAAATATCATAATTGAGTCTGATGTGCACGGATCCCTTTTTCTCTCATGAGATGCATGCATTGCGCATGGAAAAGTGTCTGCATGTGACCCCTGAGATGCATGCCATATATCTTCCTGATGAAATTTAGAAAAAAAATCTGAAATGGAGTAGACATCATCTTCAATTAATGGGATACAAATTTCTGTAAATACTTTTGTAGAAGACTCTTCATAATAAGAGGCGTGATCTTCTGATGGCTTCTCTTCTAGCTTTATCTGTTCAACCTTCTGCATGAAATATTCACAATCTTCTTTATTCAAAATAGAACCTCCAATCTGGTCCATAATTCATTTGGAGATGATTCTTGTGAGTCATCATATACATCCTATGGCCATATCTTATAGAGGATACATCCTATGGCCATATCTTTTCTATTGAGAAAATCGTTTTTGTCATCGGTAGAATCAGTCTCTACTTCCATTTCCATAGTTATTTGGTACAGGCCTCTGCATCTGAGAAGAAGAAGAATTTTTGTCTTCCATTCCAAATAGTTATGAGGAGTGAGAAGTATTGTTGGTGAGTAATACATATTTTTGATGTCTTCAATATTTTGTACCTACAAAATATTTTGGTGTATCTTTTACTTAGCATTCCATCAGCTCTGATACCATGTAAATGTACYGAACCTGCATAGAATAGATCTAGCTAAACAATAATACACACATTTGTAGAGATAATTTGAGAAAGAAGAAGAAGGAGAGAAAGGATGGAAGAATTCTCATTAACCATTTTCCACACTCAAAGAGTGAATAGTTTACAATAGATATAGGATACATGAGTAACTAATGAGACATAGTGGTGGTATAGAGTGATCTGAGCACACACTAGAAGTTATGGGAGTGAACTGCCACATAATCTAGTCTCTCAGGCAGTTACAAGAGTGAACTTCCACCTAGCTGAGTTAACTAGTCAACTAATCTTTAGTTAATTGACTGAATAGAGAGTAGTGAGGAGTTAACTCAGGGAATCAAGTGTAATGTGTTAGTTTGGTGATGATTCCAAGGAAAGTGTGCATTATCATGGTGATGATCCCGATGTTTCATGGTGACAAAACCAATGCAACATCTAAACTCAACTCAACTAGTCAAACGAAAGTGTCAACTGAAAGAGAATATTCTCCAGGTGGAATATTCTCCCCTAAAATATAGGAGACTAGATAATGACTAATTATGATTAATAAACAAGGAAAAACCTTAGGAAAAATACATCCTAGGTGTGTGTGAAGTAACTCCAACACTCCTTTCCCGTCCAATTGATATCTTGCAAATATATGTGTTATGATCCATGGGCATGTTTGTTTTATATATTGAAGGATTATGATATCTAATGTGCTAACCTATTATATCATCACTATATGCTTGCTTTGCTTGTTTTTTGAGAACTTCTTGCAAGTATAAAGCTTTGGGTCAAAGTTCTCAATGATGGACATCATCAAACGTTTGGATGAGGTAAGACTCTTTCTTACTTCTCTTGCACATTAGTTTATATAGAAAATGATGGAATTGAGTCGATTTCTATAGTCATACTTATCTGTTGTGGTTCACCCTATCCATAGAGATATTTTTCTTGTAACATAATTGGCGACCATACTAGGGATGAATCTTCTTTCTTAGGGTTTGAAGTACTTTTCTCCTTAGATTGCTCTCGTTTCTATTGTGGTTCTTGTCGTATCTTTTCTTGACATATCTTGTTCATTCTGGGTCTGAGTTTTCATCCTTTCTCCCTTGACTAGCCTTGTTTCAAAGAATATACATGCCTTTTTTCTTGACAATCGCGTATACATGCGGGTTGTCTCACTGCAAGTTGCGTATATACACTATGTTTGCCCAAACAGTCGCGTACACCTTTTTCCTTGCTTGTTTTTTTGGTCTGGTGTTTGCTAGGTGGGATTTGATGCTTGCTAATCCTTCTTAGGTCTCTATAAGGCCTGTTGAGTACATGTGGGATGAAAAGAAAGCCTCTTTTGGTTGAATTTTTGGGCGAATTTTTTCTCTTCATTTTTTCATTTTTATTTTCCTTGTATATTGGGATGGTTATTTCATTACTTGATATCATGCTTGATTTATATCTCTTTTATACACAGTAGGGATATATATCAAGTTACTTTTCATTCCATGCATTTTCAGTTTCAATATACTGAAAATACAAAAAAAATAGGCATTTTGCATTGCTTGGCATCTTTTGTCTTTTGAGTTTTTATCATTATCTTAGTGCATAGAGTGAAATATTGCATTTTTTTACTTCTGAATCGCAGAGTTGAATTTGAAAATTGCATCGCTTTTAGAAGCATAGCATACATTAAAATTTAAAGTTAGACTTTGCATTATTTTCATATTTAATTCCTTGCAGAATCATAACACCATGAGTTTCATAACCATACCTTTTTGAGTAATTACGACCATAAAATCAACGCTCTAATTTGAAATTTATTAGTAACGATTTTATTTTCTAGGGTGCACAAACTAGCCTAGGATTTAGTGCCTTGGAATAGGATTTTGTGAGTAAACTTCTCCAAGGAAATTAAATCAACATATGTGCCTGAGAAAGGGAGTTGAGAAGTCCATTGTATAATTGGTAAGATCAGGAGGCTCCACTCACACCAGAGTTAATCACGAGGTCGTACAAATTTAGTTGAAGGGATATCCCCCGGATACGCGCCTAGCATTAGAGATATTTATGTGGATTTATTCGTATTTGGGGATCTTGTGAGTGCCTATACCTCCGTGAGAGGCGGTGCTTTCAAGGTTTAGGTATTTTCTACCCTTTCCATACGGTGATCCGGACTTATGACTGCTCACCTGTGCATAGGTTATATAGTGGTTTATTAGTTTCTTGACTTAGGTATCTCATAGGTTACTTGCAAGGGTTATTTTGCTAGTACCCTAGGTCAGATAGGGGTCAGACAACACACAACTATTGGCACAGGGGAAAACCCAGGGTTCAATGCTTCAACAATGTACCAACAAAACCATAACTACCGGCGCTTTCAACAACAACTTCGAAGCAGATGAAGTCTCACCCGAGGTAGAGGTAGGGGTGGTTGCAAGACTCAGGTGTCTACAACCTTAGCTAGGACACAGATCTATGATTCTAACACTTAGAAAACACTTTAGCATAGATCAATCATCTGTATTTAAACCTCATGGCACTCCACATATGGCACAGAGTACTGCAACATTCACTTAGAACTAGGTTAAGTTATCACTTAGCAACAATAAAATAGGTCTAGCACTCAACACTTTCATATATGTCAGATCTACACCCATACATCTAAGAAGAACAAATAAAAGTATATATATCTAAGTATATCATAGAAAATCACATAGCATAATCATATAAAAGAACAACACATGGGAAGAGACAAACACATTCGGTCGAGACATCGAGCACACCACATAGGTTTACCGTGGTTCACCCCCACCCTAGGGCTACGTCCACAAAATCTTCTTATTTATTATCGTCTTCAATCTGTTACAAGCACAAAGCCTCCAAAAACCCTTCTTTTCATAGGACATAATATCTGCACAGCTTGCTAGATCCTTCTTCCTTTCATTACAACACTTAGCTTCCTATGACAACCTCACAGTAACTTGCACTTAGCCTTGAAAGCCTCAAACAATTCGCACAGAGCACTTATTCAACATCCCATAGATGCACTACCAATTGCACTAAGCAATCACACCTACTTCACATCTACTTCACATCTATTTATACATTACAAAAGTGGGCCTAAGTGTGGGTAAACCCATGGACCGACATCCCTTTCCCATTACATTAACCCAAAACCCTAAAAGGGCCCAAAAGTGGACCGAGATCCCATGATCTCTGATTCACTTGGTGCTCCATCTTTGACAGGCTTTCGAGGTCAAAAAAAGGTCAAATATGACCAAGTGTTCCTCAAAACTTGGTCAAGTACCAACAGGCCCCCAACACTCACCTGTGACTCGTCCCGAGTCACTCTGGTATGATCAATTTTGCCTCTAATTCCTCGATCTTGGCTTGAGCTACTTTGATCTACTGTAGTACGACAGCCTCTTGCTCATTGAACTCTTGGATCACTGCATCATTTATAGGTCTTTCCAGGCATTGTTCTGCAGTGATTACAACCTGTTCAAGCTCGGTTCCCTGGCTTTCAACTTTAGTGAACAGTTGGCATGCCTTTTCTTGGATTGGTTGAATTCATTGGGAGACTTCCATCACTTTAATTTACAGCGTGTGTACCTGTTGTTGGGCAGTGCATTGTTTTGCAAACCTCTTCATTCTTTTGACTGGGGTCAAGGCCTTCAGTTACGCCTGTAGCGTATCTACATGCTGCTTTGCTTCTTGGAGCTGTGCCTCCAATGCCTGCAACTCTGGATTCTCTATGAGGTTCTCATAAGTCTGGGCACTTCTAGTGCTCAGCTACTTGCATTCCAAGGAAAAGGTTTTTAATTAGCCAACTGCGCTACGGGAATTTTCCTCCCTTAGATATATTATTTCTTGAGGAGTCTCGGGAACAGTACAATGTTCCAGATCTGCGATGCGCTGCTGAAGTTGCTGGGTTACTTCTTCAAGTTGTGCCACCTACTATGGGACACATTCTTCAATCTTCACTTCTATGACCGTCACAGAGGGAAGTGCTTTGTGAACCCTTTCCTGTACTTCAATTTGCTATACTAGAAACTGGTCCTTGCTCTGCTGTAACTGTTCTTTTTCCTCATCCCACTTCGCTTGCAGGGAAATATTTTCTTGTTCTTCCTTACTATGTTGTTCTACAAGTGTGCTCTGTACTTGTGTCAAATCCTAGGTGGCTTGCGCTGTGTCTTTTTGAGCTCATCGAAGGCGAGATTCGACTTTCTCGGTGATCTGGTGTAATTGGGTGGGCTCATCGCTTGTTCCTACTATTCCAATTGTCAAGGGAACAGTAGAAACTGATCGGATAGACTGGAGTTCCTACTGCACTTCTTGAAGTTCACCCTTTATTTGGTTGAATACCCTCTCCTGCTTTGCTTCTTGCATTTCTGCGATATCTAGTGAAGCATCATTCAACGTAGCAATTAAGAAGTCGAATTCGTCCGGTGTGAGGGTAGTATTAAATGTAGTTTAGGTGGCATTAGTTTTCTTTCGGGATGAGGGCTTTGGTGGGGTAATATTCCTTTTCTTAGTGGGATCCTCCTCCTCTCTAAGCGAAGTAACCTTGCCTTTGTTTTGCTTAACTTCTGTGCCACCTAGTTCTTCACCATCACCTCCCTGTGGAGGTGAGATCGAAGTAGTCTTCGTGGATGTGCTATGGACATATTGAACTTCATCATCCTTCTTAGTCTTGTTTGGTCCAAGTGTATCTGGCATAGCTTTAGGGATTTTCACATCGAACATTTCTACGGGGTCCGCTGCAACAAGGAGGTTCATCGTCCATTCCTTGGTAATCTGCTCCAAGTATTCTTCTGTTAACTTGTAGTACGACTCAAGATGTTGTTTGTGTTCATCAGTGCATGCTGTGATATAGGTGAAGTGGCAGTCCATGTTAAATTTCATCAAAGGTCTAAAACTATGAAGTGTGTTTGGGGAGAGGCGCGGTGTAGACTAGATTGCATTCTTCAATTGGTTGTAATAGGCGTGGAAGACGACATTGGACTACCACTACTTGTTCATGTCTATAGAGTACCACAACGTATAGAACTTCGTAGCCAGTGGTTCGAAGGGTTCGATCTCCAGAAAAGTGGCACCTTCTGGTATCTCCCAGGCAATGAAAGTGATTAGTATGAGCAACCAACTAAAGTGGAACTCGTACCCTTGGTCTTGCGCTTCTCTACAATTAAGCTCTAGCTGGTTTACAAGGTACTGCACCCAGTTCATCTATAGTCCCTCAACGCACTTCCCTGCGAGGTCGACTACGAATCCAGTCACTTGTGTTGGTCTGTTCTTACGAACTAGCTTGTCCACGATCAGCTGACAGGAAGGGCGCACTGCACCACTCTGGATAGAGGCTAACTTATAGCCTCGCCTGCCTTTCTCAACATCTCCATAATTTTCTTTTATCCTCTGCACTAGTGCTCAGTCTGAGGTCTTTCCAGGGTAAAACTCCTGTGGGTTAGGGAATTGCATACTAAGGCCTGTGATCTGATTGATCAAGTTTGGATCCACAGTGATGTGGTGGTCCAACCATAAGTATCCTTTGTGGTAGCAGAACAACAACAACTTGACGCATGCGTTGACTTCCTGGTGTCTGCCGAAGTGCGAGATCTTCATTACATTAAGCAGTGTGGACTGCATGAGGTTTTGGGTCCATGACTATGGGACAATATTAGAATTCTTGCCTATGGTCCTGGTTAAGTACTTATGCGAGGCTAACATGTTGTAAACTTTACCATCTCCAAGGTTAAAATCACTAAATTTTAGTGCTGCGAGCTTAATTTGTTCAACACGAATTGCGCACACCCCTTTTAGAAGGTACGTGGTGATCAAAGTGTACTTGAAGTCATGAGGTACACTATCATGGTTGATGGCACTGCCTAGAGGTGGTAATTAAGTAGGTAGAATGTGTAGGATAAGCTTGGCATTTGCGATGTCATCCCTCTACTTGGTCCGTTTCTCATCAGTCGGCCAGGATGGACCGGCGTGAGCAATGGAAGGGGAGGCCTGGGGTCCTCTCGTTGATGATTCTTGGACTCCTGTATATAATCCTCACTCCGACATGACTCTCTCATTCATTAAGTCAATCAAAACTTCTTCAACTACTTTCTCAACACCGTTGAGCTCGTCCGACATACAAGCTTGGGTCAACTAGCTTAGGTGTGAAATGAATTCAAATACTACAGTGAACAGTATGGAAAAAAGGAAATGATCACAGGGTGAAGTAGTATCAGGTTTTGGGCTCAAATTCTCACTTAGAAAAAAGTATTCTCGGTCCGTGGCACGACGGACTAAGTAGGGAAACTTAGCAACAATCTTCTTGCAATGGGTATGAGGCTGCATTAACTTATGTTCTGTCCATTATGGCATGGTCTAACGGTCTATTAGCAAGACATAAATGATTTTGGACCCGTTCAGAGTGGTAGTCAATCGGTTATATTGCCTTCCAACGGCTATATTACTTCTCCTCGGCGAAGTGGCATATGTCGTTGTTCTAATATCCCGACGAAGCTAAAATTCTGCACAGTGTCTTGCTGTGAGGTACCCTCTACGATCGTCTGCAATTTTTCAATATTAGCCTTCTTCTTACTTAGCTTTCTAGCCTTCTTTCCAATGAGCTTCATATCGATGATTCTTTTCTCATTTTTATTCTTGTTTTCCTTGGACATAGTCACTTCGTGCTGGTGAGATTCTCTCCTAGGGTTTAGGTATATCACTTCTTCTTTGTCTGGGGTAGAAATTTCATCCTTTTGTGTAGCTTTGGCCTCGATATCTAGGATTCTAGTGTCAGATGGCTTCAAGTGGTTCTCCCGTTCTTTTATTAACTGTGCGATCCTTTTAGTCATGAAATCTTTTAACTCTTCTCTATGCTGTTCTAAAGCCTCTTCTTCTTCCTTCTTTCTGGCTTGATGTCTTTCAATCCAAGGTTTTCTAAGTAACATAGTAAATGGGGCATTGTCCTCAATGAATTTAATAATCTCCAAGTCTTCTTCTGTCGAAGTTCCATTGACTGTCATAGGTATCTAAGCAAGTTTTCCACATAACATCATCATTTTTCCTCTGAATAGTCCTATTCCTCCCAATCAAGGAATCATGGCAGGCTTCCATATAGCTTCCCAAGTTCTTTCTGGCATAATTTTCACTTGTGTTTCTTCATCAAGAATACAGTCAATGTCGAAGTCCCCTATTCTTTCTTTGACTTGCTCCTTTTATTTGAAGACCTCTGGTAATTGGACATCTTTATGTTCCTTCAGGGTTTTTTTCATCGACATTAATACTTTCTTTGATTCTTGCTGGGGTTCTTCTATAATCTTAGTCTCTTGGTCTCCTTCAGGGTTTGCTTGCTCCATATTCATATTTTCAGGTCTAGCAATCATTCTAGGGAAATCTAGTACTTCATGGTCCATAGCCTTACAACAGAGGAAACTAGGTTTTCTCCCAGGGCATTCCTTAGCAAGATGTCCTGGTCTTCTGCAACTGTAACAAAGAGTTGATCCTCTCTTTCTCTTCAATGATCCCCAACTCTTCTTGTACTGTGCGCTAGGATTATAATGTCTAGCCTGCAAAAATTTCTTTGTAGGATTCTGCATCCATTTGTTAGTCCAGACATTCTTTCTATGCATAGGTATAACATATCTATCATTATACTTATCAGATCTATTCATATCAAACTTTCTTTCATCTATTAATGCCCTAGTTTTTAAGCTAGGACAAAATCTATCAAACATACCTAGATCCATGCTCTAGAAACAAAAAAATTCACTTATCACACTTCTACAGAGCACAAATCTTCCAGATATAAGAACTTTTGACTATTCTTACCTTTATTAGAGCACAGAGCTTACAGATCTTACCTCTTTTCTACAGATCTGACCTCTTTCTTTCAGAAATTTCCACTTTTACTTTTCTTAGAGCACAGAGCATTCAAATCTCGCTTCTTTTCTTCGGATCTGATCTTCCTTTATTCATATATGACCTTATTCTTGGCACAAATATTCACAGGTCGAGTAAAAAGCTGTGCACTAGGGCAACAGATCTATGCACAAAGCTTCCTTTTGCACAAAGTTTCTTCTTCCTTAGTTCCCAACAATCACTATTTGAAGTCTCAGCAACGGAACCATTTGTTGGCATAGGGGAAGACCCAGGGTTCAACGCTTCAACAATGCACATACAAAACCCTAACTACCGGCCCTTTCGGAAACACCTACGAAGCAGATGAAGTCTCACCCGAGGTAGAGGCAGGGGTGGTTGCAAGACTCAAGTGTTTGTAACCTTAGCTGGGACATAGATCTGTGATTCTAACACTTAGAAAAAACTTTAGCATAGATCATTCATCTGTATTTAACACTCATGGAACTCTGCAGATGTTGTAGAGCACCACAACATTCGCTTAGAACTAGGTTAAGTTAGCACTTAGCAACAGTAAAATAGGTCTAGCACCTAACACTTTCATATATGTTAGATCTACACCCATACATCTAAGAAGCGCAAAGAAAAGTATATCTATCTAAGTATATCATAGCAAAGTACATAGCATAATCATATCAAAGCACAACACATGGGAAGAGACAAACAAATTAGGTCGAGACACCAAGCACAACACACAGGTTTACCGTGGTTCACCCCCACCCTGGGGCTACGTCCACAAAATATTCTTCTTTATCATCATCTTCAATCTATTACAAGCACAAAGCCTCCAAAAAACTTCTTCGTATAGGATAGAAGATTTGTGCAGCTCTCTAGATCCTTCTTCCTTTCATTACAACACTTAGCTTCCTATGGAAACCTCACAGTAACTTGCACTTAGCCTTGCAAGCCTCACACAGTTTGCACAGAGAACTTATTCAACATCACATAGATGCACTACCAATTGCACTAAGAAATCACACCTTCTTCACATCTACTTCACATATATTTATACATTATAAAAGTGGGTGTAAACATGGGTAAACCCATGGGCCGACATCCCTTTCCCATTACATTAACCCAAAACCATAAAATGGCCCAAATGTGGACCGAGATCCCGTGATCTCTGCTTTGCCTGGTGCTCCATCTTTGATAGCCTATCAAAGTCCAAAAATAGTCAAATATGACCAAGTGTTCCTCAAAGCTTGGTCAAGGGCCAACAGGCCCCCAACACTCACCTGTGACTCGTCCCAAGTCACTTTGTTATGATCAATTCTGACTCAAATTCCTTGAGCTTGGCTAGAGCTACTTCGACCTACTGTATTGAGACAACCTCTTACTTAGTGAACTCCTGGATTACTGCGTCGTTTATTGGTCCTTCCAGGCATTGTTCTATGGTGATGAAAACTTGTTCAAGCTCGGTTCCCTAGCTTTCAACTTCAGTGAACAGTTGGCATGCCTTTTCTTGGATTGGTTGAATTCATTGGGAGACTTCCATCACTTTAATTTGTAGCATGTGTACTTGTTGTTGGGTGGTGCTTTATTCTGGAAACCTCTTCATTCTTTTGACTGGGGTCAAGGCCTTCAGTTGTGCCTATAGCGTATCTGTGTGCTGCTTTTCTTCTTGGAGCTATGCCTCCAATGCCTGCAACTCTTGATTCTCTGTGAGGTTCTCATAAGTCTGGGTGCTTCTAGCACTCAATTACTTGCATTCCAAGGAAAAGGTTTTTAATCGACCAACTGCACTACGGGCAATTGCCTCCCTTAGATCTCTTATTTCTTGAGGAGTCTTGGGCACAATACGAAGTTCCAGATCTGTGATGTGCTGTTGCAGTTTCTGGATTACTTCTTTAAGTTGTGCCACCTGTTGTGTGACACGTTCTTCAATCTTCACTTCTATGACCGTCACAGAGCAAAGTGCTTTGTGAACCCTTTCTTGTACTTCAAGTTGCTTTGCTAGCAACTGGTCCTTGCTTTGTTGTAACTGTGATTTTTCCTCATCCCACTTCGCTTGTAGGGCAATATTTTCTCATTCTGCCTTACTATGTTGTTCTACAAGTGCGCTCTATACTTGTGTCAAAGCCTAGGTGGCTTGCACTGTGTCTTCTTGAGCTCGTGGTGTCAAACCAACCGCCCCGCTGATCCCATCGGTTGTTACATTTACCACCAGGTTTTGTGTCCTTTCCTTATAAAAGACCTAGAATCATTATACATGGTACACAAACAACCACCATTTAGACTTGTGATTCTAAAAGGATGAGTACTGGACCTAGGCTTTAGAATTCTAGGATCCCTTCGACTCCCATACCCACTATAGTTAATGGCACACCTTTGACTCCCATACCCACTATAGTTAATGGCACACCTTCGACTCCTGCAAACTCTATGGTCATAGTGCCAAAGGCACCTATCATTACTATGGCCTGACCTATAGTTAATGCTCATGCTACCGCCTCGAACCCCTTTAGGTCTCTTGGCCACTCACTGGTCTACAATGTTCAGTCCATCCCTATGGCTTATAGTCCATTTTCTTATGGTATGCCTAACTTCAATTAACAGTTTTCGAACTCCATACCAGCTGTTGGCCCTAATGCGAGCACTGGACTTGGGGTGAGTAGACCTCCCTACACTCCTTTTTCATTTGGTAGATCTCAAATCAATCAAATGACTCTTGATATGGGAGGTATGTCTACTTTTAACCATGGGTCCAATCCTCCTACTTTTGGGTGGAATAGTTAACTTGGTGGACAAGCTTCAACTCAAGTTTTGTCTGAAAATCCTACCTCCCCGACGCAGATTGCGACCAATACATTTGGCATGATGAATCCGCTTCTATCCTCCAGTTTCCAACTTGGGGGAGGTCAATTTCACACTTTGGGAAAACCCCAACCTGGATCTAATCCGACTGGGGGAAATTTCTATAACCCTCAATAGAACATTCCAGCTGGAATGATGCCCAACCAACCTTATATGAATAATCCTGGAGGAGGGCCTTATAATGCTAGACAGGGCCATGGGGTTTACCAGAACCATGAATGGAATCTGAATCCACAAGCACAATCTTTCCCAGGAGGATGGGGCCAAATGTCACAACCCCCTCTCCCTTTTCTGGCCATGTTTAATCTGCCAGATTTGGATAAGTTAATGAATGACCATGTGATTCACAATCCTACATGGCCCCCAGTCCCCACCAAAATTCCATCGAACATCCCAAATTTCGAAGGTAAGAATGGAGAAGATCTTGGTGATCACGTCACTACCTTTCACCTTTGGTGCTTATCAAACTCCCTTAATGATGACTCTACTCATTTGAGATTATTTCAATGCACCCTCATCGAAGTTGCTGCAAAATGGTATATTGAGCTACCCAAGGGGGCATATGGGAATTTTAGTCAGTTGGTAATGGTCTTTCTTAACCACTTCCGATTGCCCATTCGTTATGATATTGTCTTAGAATTGTTGTAAACTTTACACTAGGATACCGCCACTCATATCTCATACCATATCTAGGAGTAGCATAGATGGAAGAGGTTGATTAAGACCCTTATACCCCTGACCTTTCTTTTAGAATGGTTTCTTAGGTCTTTGTACGCTCCTATATCGAAGGATGTTTCTACTTATGGGGTTACCACTGAGGAGGAAGTGATATTTAGAGCCCAAAAATTATATTTGATTTATGCTCAGTCTGGGATGTTATACCATCTTCTTCTTGTCGCACCGTGGTCTACTTACGACCCTAGGAAAAATCCTAGACCTCATGCCGATGGCATTGTAGGTTCCACCAATGTAAATTCTGCAGACTCTTTGACAAATCAGTTGAAAGAGTTGTCTTTAAGCTAGTTTGTAGGAGGACCGGCCTCGTCTATGTCTTCCAACCCCACTCAGTTAGTGGATGTACACTCCGTGCAATCGTCGACCAACCTGAATGGTAACCAACAACCAGGAGGGAGTAAAAAGAAAGGATACAATAACCATAAGGGTGGGAAAAATGGTAATAAACTCAAGGACAATAATAATAATGAGAAGAAGGGTAATAATGATATAGAGGGAAAATGAGAAAAATGTAAGGTGAAGTTTCCCTATAAGATTTGCACAGATGATCACCTTACCCATTTGTGCCCCAAACTTGCAGAAGCTGTGAGTCTTTTAGCTCAATCGCCCACCGTGCTGACGAATCCATTCCCACATAATCAACACTTAGCCTCGAGCTCCTCAAACACCAGAAATGCGGCTGGTGGAGGTCAAAACTAACAGTCGCAATATGGTGACCATTTATGTATCAATATGGTTGATGTGAAAATAGATGTAGCCACTCGATCTCGAAACTATAGTTCTAAGAAAACTAATTCTGGTCAAGAATCTCCTCCTCCTCTGAAGATGACTTTACAGATTGAGAAACCAGAGCCACTGCCTTGTATTCCGAAAGGATTACTTAAGCACTCTACCCATAATCCAAATGATAGAGCAGCCCATAACTATTCTATTGTTGATGACCTGGGCCAAACCACTTGTGCGATGTAGGATTTGGAGGTACTCCAGATGTGTCCTTCATAGAGGAATTCCTTACTCTCTGCTCTAGAAGCTCTAGAACCTAGTGTCTCAAAGGTTATCAAGCTTGATGTCACAGATTTTAAGCCTCACTTGCCTTACCATGTGGCTTTCCAAATCTATGTGGAGTATTCCAAGTATACCATCAAACGTGTGTTTGTTGATGAAGGCATTGCTACGTGTGTTATGTCCCTGGCTTGTTGGAAAGCTCTCGGTTCTCCAGCCCTTTCCAAGTCATCAAACATGTTGACTGATTTTGAGGGTCATTCCTTCTTCCCTCACGATATTCTCCCCGCCTTTCCGGTCCAGTTAGGTGGGAAGATGGTAGAGGCGAAAGTAGAGCTAGTTGATGCACCTCTTGATTATAACCTATTACTAGGTCGCAATTGGACTTATGCTATGATCGTCGTCGTATCATCCTTCTTCTGTATTATTTGTTTTCCTCATGAGGGGGATATCATGATGATTGATCAGTTATCCTTTGTGTGATCTAGTCCTAATGCATCTCTTGGACAGTCGATCCCCTTGATCGACAATTCTTAGTCGGCAACTGAGAATATCCATGTCAGAATGTATTCTTCCCTTATGGGTACTTTCAACTTCTCGGCACTGAACCATCAAGTTTATGCCATGTCCAGTAGGCCCGTCTTGACTGGGAGGTCCATTCCTTTTCGCACGTCTTATTTTGGTGATCTGTGGACCCTACCTTCCTTGACTTTGTCTTGTGAAGGACAGTCGCATGCTGGGATGGACATGCCACTATCGACAACAAAGATTGCGTATCAAGTTGTTCTTGACTCTTTCGTTGATCCCGATCCTGTTACCTCACCGAAAGACGAGGAAGATCTCATGTATAGGCTCATGTGGGCCACCTCATTGTCTTGTTCACATGATTTACTTGATGGGAATTTTCCTTCATATGAAGCCATCATCGAAGCCTTGAATGGTTCCAACAAACCTTGGGATGATATGCATCACCTCTCCTATTTTCTCTCAGAGCTTGAAAGAATCTAACAAGACAAATTTTGATCTACTTTAAGTGAGATAGTCGGTCATGCTCTAGTTCCAATTGATATGCACAATATTTATGTCGAAGGAAACATGGAGAGTATTTCTCCTACCGTCTGGATAAACATCTCTCATACCCCTGGCAAGGTTGAAAATGTAAATATCGGTGCAGATTGTTCACCAGAAGAAATCCTGATCTACACTGATCTCTTCAAGGAATTCTGAGACATAATCGCTTGGTCCTATGAATATATTCCAGGTATCGACTGATCCATTTGGATATCAATGGCCACCCACCTCTTCAAACTGGCTCAAAATAGTTTTTTGACAATTTTGGCAATTTACTATTTTTAGCAGTTTTAACTTCCAGGGCCATTTTGAGGGCCTAAATGAAGGTTTTTTGGGATCGAGATTCTCAATGATAGTTGAAGGAATGATTTCCCCCCAAAAATTAATCTCCTCTAGGATACCTTTCCAACGGGATATCATACGCCTAAAACGAAGATGGTATGCAAAAGTTACGACCCTGGGAATTTGATGTACTAACTTACCCAATTGGGTCCCACATGAATTTTGGTGCTTTATCTCCCAGGGTTAGGTTTTTGGATGTCTAAGGTTTTTGGAATTCTTGTTTATTGTAAAAAATCCTTTAGAGACTCATTTTAATAATATTCTTGTGAATGAGCACAACCGTCACATCTCTTCTCAGAGATAAGCCGCCACCATTCCAGCAAGCTTGTTTCCGCTGCATTTTACAGTTTCAACTTATTTCCTTATTGAATAGAAAACCAGTTTTACTGTATCTCTATTATTTTGTGTTAATAACCTGTTAATAATATTTAGTCATTTTTTTCTACTAATAAAATCTGGATCAGTGGTATTAGAGCGGTTTGCTCCTTGTTGTCTTAATGCATGTCCCCAACGAGGTCAGAGTACAAAGAGTTGTGTCTCGAGCTTGTTTTTCTTGAGGACAAAAGCTCTCGCACACCCAAGAAAACTCTCATGGAAGGAGAAAATAAATATGACAAGACATTATATCCTTTCAAACTATTTATTAAGGAATCCCTCATGCAACAAAGGAAAGAGATGATGGATAGTTTCACACAAATCTTTTGACGACTCCCAATAGGTGATGCATCTTCTTCGAGCGGAGGCGCCACCCCATTCAAGGTACAAATAAACTTAAATATTCCTATATTTGAAGGTCATATAGATGCAGATGTTGTATACAAGTGGTTGAATCTACTAGAAGGGCATTTTTTTGTCCATAACTTTTTGAATAGAGAAAACATTACTTTTGTGCTCCTCAAAGTCATTCCCCATGTCAAAGATTGGTGGGAAAATTTATGTGAGCAAAAGGAAATAGAGGAACCCTCATTATTTATAGTCAGGACCACCTGGGATTCCTTAAGGGATGCTATTAAGGAAAAATACTACCCTTTCGAAAGTTATGACGACTTGTATACCAAATGGACCACACTGTGGCAAGAAAGAGACCAAGCAGTGCCATATTTCATGAATATCTTTCATACCTTGCGCAACAAGATGGGTATCAAAGATTCAGAGTGACATCTGGTGCTCAAGTATCGTGGCGCTCTACATAGATACATCTAGACTGAAATGGAATTTTTGGACATCTCATCCTTGGGCACGACCTACCGACATGCCATCAAAATCGAGCAGAAGCTCAAACAGAAGACACGAAAATTTGGGCCTAGGAACCCCGCACAACAAAAGCCAAGAAAGGGTGGCCCCAACCCACAAAACAAAGGACAAAGAAAATATGGATAGTATCAGGACAACCAAGCAAGCCGCAAGAAAAGAAGGACACGGGAAAGCCAATGAAAGATACTAGGAAGTGGTGCAACTTCCATAAGAGCCCTTGGCATTACACTGTTGAATGCCACTCAAAGTAGTCGATGGTGGAAAAAGTGAAAGCCTATGACTCAGATGCACATTCAGACTCTGAAACAAAACTAGAAAGGCGAATACAGATCATTGACATGGAACCCAGTGCCATCGTTGCTACCATCAAGCTCCAGCCTGGTGAACCAAATGAGCCAAAAGAAGGAGAACGCCTCTTCCATTCACAGATGTGGGTAAAAGGCACCCCTCTGCACTTCATCGTGGATAGAAGTAGCCAAAAGAACCTCATCTCAGGAGAGGTCATCAAGCAGATGGCCTTGCCAACAACACCATGCCCACAACCTTACACCATTGGATGCCTCCGCTAAGGAAGAAATCTCTGCGTCATCCAACAGTGTCGACTATCGTACAACATCAAGCCCTTCAAAGATGAGGTATTGTGTGATGTTTCTCCTCTCGGAGTTTGTGATGTTCTTTTGGGCCAACCTTATTTATGGAAACATCATGTTGTATATGAGTCTAGTTCTCGTAGTGTTATTATTACTTTGAAAAGGAAATTGTATAGAATACTCGAGGCCGTCCCACCTAGTGCTATTTCCTTTATCTCTGCTAATTAATGCAGGAAGGTCATCTCTCAGACAGGGAATTTTGTCTTCTTCGTGATTCTCTCTCAGAATAAGCGAAAGATCACGGACACATCTAGGGTCTCTGCAGCCAACTTTTCCACACAGCAGAAACAAGTAGATAAGGTTGTGGAAGAATACTCAGATATCTTCTCTTCACCTACCGGGGTACCTCTGCACTGCTAGGTCAAGAACCCCATCAATTTGACCCCTGGTGCATCACTGCCCAATGGGCTAGTCTATCCCCGCTCTCTATTATAGAATGAGGAGATAAAATGACAGATCCAAGAACTGCTCCACAAGGGGCACATCCGTCCCAGCTCATCACCTTGTGGGAGCCCAATCATGCTACTACAAAAGAAATATGGAACCTCGCGACTCTGCATTTATTATTGGGCTCTGAATAAAATCACAGTCAGAAACCGGTACCTGATTCCCTTAATTGACAACCTCCTTGATCAACTCACGATGGCCAAATACTTCAATAAGATTGATGTGAAGTCTGGCTACCACCAGGTCCCGATAGAACAAACAAATGTATGGAAAACTGCCTTCAAGTCAAAGGAAGGCCTTTTTGAATGGTTGGTCATGCCCTTTGGTTTGACAAATGCTCCAACCACTTTCATGAGGATGATAGACAATATCCTGCGACCATTTCACCAATACTTTTATAGTGGTGTATCTGGATGACATTCTCATTTAAAGCAATACTTGGGCCGAACACTTGCAGCATATTCAATAGGTTCTACACACCCTCCAACAGCACAAGCTATATGCCAACATGGAAAAATTCTCCTTTGACATGGACAGGGTCCATTACCTGGGATACATAATTGATCAGCATGGTGTAAATGTGGATCCATCCAACATACAAGTCATTCGTGACTGGCCAGCCCCAACCACAGTCACTAAGCTTCAGAGCTTCTTGGGCCTTGCAAATTTCTATCACAGGTTTGTGTTGGGATTCTCCCATATTGCATGGGCCCTTAGCCAAATAACCAGGGGTGGTGGTAAGGCGAAATTTGCATGGGGCCGGTCCCAACAACAAGCATTGGATGATTTGAAGCAATGCTTGTGATCAGCCCCGGTACTTTCATTACCAGATCTGCAACAACCCTTTGAGATCGAGATATATGCTTCAGACTATGCGATGGGCATTGTTCTCACTCAGCACGGCCACCCCGTGGCCTATCATAGCGAGACACTATCAGATGTTGTCCGTAAGTACCCTACTTATGACAAATAAATGTACTCCATTGTGCAAGCCTACCACCAGTGGAGACATTACATTCTTGGGAAGGAGACAATCATCCACAATGATCATAATCAACTGTTGTTCATGCAGACACAAGGAAAATTGCAGAATGATTGCCATCAAAAGTGGTACACATACTTGCAACAATTCCACCTCAACATCAAGTATAAAATAGGAAGCACCAATTGCGTCGTTGATTGCCTCAGCAGAGTGCCAGTCATGACACTCAGCATGGTTCTAGACTCCTGTAGCCATGAGAACTATGGATGGCCCCAACTCTATGAGACAGACCTAGACTTCGCCACCATCTACCAAATGTTGGGTGCAAACATAGTTATCGATAGTTTCCATCTTCAAGATGGGTTGATGTGTCGTCTGGGCCATATCTATCTTCCATCAAGAAAGCAAGCAAAGATGATCTAGGAATCCCACTACAGTAGGGTGGCAGGACACTTCGACGTCGAAAATATAGTGGCGATGCTATAGTAACATTTCTACTGGCCGAAACTTCGACAGGATGTCAACAAGTATATCAGGTCCTTCACTGCCTGTGATATTTCCAAACTGACCACTGAGAAACAAGGCCTATACACCTGTCTTCCTACTCCTGACAAGCCATGGGAATCCTTCTCAATGGACTAAATTTCAGGCTTCCCATCCACCAAGCAGGGAAATGACTGTGTTTTTGTGGTTGTTGATCTCTTTTCTAAGATGGCGATTATGGTTGCCTGCAAGAAGAACATCATAGTAGAGGCCACTGCAAAGCTCTTCTTTGAACGAGTCTGGGTACATTTTGTAATCCCAAAAACCATTGTCTCAGATTGGGATAGTCAATTTCTCAGCACATTCTAGTCAAGCCTCTAGTCACTGCTGGACACCAAGCTCACCAAATCCATTGCCTTCCACCCCCAGACAGATGGCCAAACTGAGGTCATCAATCGAATGATTGTGCATATCCTTCGCATGTATAATTCAAAGCACCCTCGTACATGGGATGAGAGACTTCCCTATGTCCAACATAGCTACAACTGAGCCCTGCATAGCTCAACCGGCCACAACCCCTTTCTGGTGGGGTTGGGATTCCAACCATTGGGTCCCATAGATGTTGAACTTCCCCTTGCGGCCACCTTGACCAAATCATCTCCTTCTCCAATTGAAGCTGACAAAGCCAACTGGTTCATTGAGTGGATGCATCACATCCGCCAACAGGTTCATGATATCCTACAAAATTCCAATGACAAGTACAAGCAACACCATGATCAACATCAGGTGCCACATAAGTTTTAGGTGGGTGACAAAGTTTGGTTGCACTTGCAGAAAGAACGCCTGATAGGACCCCATCGAAAGCTTCACCCACTTCATTCTGGGTCGTACACCATCACCAATGCTGTGGGGGATAATGATTTTGATCCCAACATTCCTCCTTTCCTTGGCCTGCACCCAGTGTTCAATGTGGATCTCCTTCACCCTTATTTCCCACCATTATTGGACACCTTAGATGTAGCAGAGTAGCTAACACCAACAGAGCTCAACCCCAATTGCATACAATAGGAATCTAGCAATCATATTGTGGACACATAGATCAAGGGCACTCGACAACAAAGGATCCAACTTTATCGAGTCGTCAAAGCAGGGCAACTCCTGCACCAAGGCAAGTGGCTCACCCGGGGCCAAATTCAACAAAAATTTCCTCATCTGATGGGGGAACTCAAGGCAATGGAGAAAATTTCTTCCTAAGGAGGGAGTATTGATCCAAGTGGATATCGGTGTCCACCCACCTCTTCCAACTGGCTCAAAACAGTTTTTTGACAATTTTTGCAATTTACTATTTTTAGTAGTTTTAACTTCCGCGGCCATTTTGAGGGCCTAAATGAAGGTTTTTCGGGATCGAGATTCTCAACAATAGTCAAAGGAATCATTGAGCCCCCAAAATGAATCTCCTTGGTGATACCTTTCCAACGGGCTATCATAGGCCTAAAACGGAGATTGTATGCAAAAGTTACGACCCTGGGAAGTTGATGTATTAACTTACCCAAATGGGGCCCACATGACTTTTGGCGCTTCATCTCCTAGGGTTAGGTTTTTGGATGTCTAGGGTTTTTGGAATTCCTATTAATTGTAAAAATGCATTCAGAGCCTCATTTTAATTATCTTCTTGCAAATGAGTGCAATCGTCACATCTCTTCTCAGAGATAAGTCGCCACCATTCCAACAAGCTTGTTTCTGCTGCATTTTACAGTTTCAACTTATTTCCTTATTGAATAGAAAACCAGTTTTATTGTATCTCTGTTATTTTGTGTTAATCACCTGTTAATAATATTTAGTCATTTCGTTATGCTCATAAAATCTGGATCATCGACCCTCGTATTGTCGAACATGATATTAAAACTTATCTGGATGCTAAACCTTGTCGGCAACATCTTAGAGTCGTAAATCCTAGAAAGGCCCCTGCTATTAAGGAAGAGGTGGAGAAGATACTTAATGTTATCTTCATATACCTAGTTCCCTTAACCGAATGGGTATCCAACCCTGTGCCTGTAGATAAGAAGCAAGGAACCATCCGTGTATGTATGGATTTTCGTGACCTGAACAAGGCCTGTCCGAAAGACAACTTCCCAACACCTTTCATCGATCAGATTCTCGACGAGTGTGTGGGAAGTGAAGTATTTTATTTTATGAACATATTTTTCAGGATATAATAAAATTCAAATCAAACCCGAGGATAAAAACAAGATGGCATTTATTTTTCCTTGGGGTACCTTTGCATACCGGAAGATGCCTTTCGGCCTTAAAAATGTTGGAGAAACCTTTCAGCGTTCCATGACTTTCTCTTTTCAAGATCTTAAGAACTTAGTCGAAGCCTACCTTGATGATATTGCTGCTCACTCTCGCAAGAGAGAGGATCATGTTATTCACCTTTGAATTTTTTTTGAAATATGTCGTTATTATAAAATCTTGTTGAACCCTCACAAATGCATCTTTTGCGTTAAGTCTGGTCGTATTTTAGGTTTTCTAGTTTCTGAGTCTCGGATCATGGTAGATCCGCTTAGGGTTGAGGCAATACTTCGGTTTCCTCCCCCGTGCATGATTATACAACTTCAGGGTCTACAAGGGAAAGCTATCTTTCTTTGTAGGTTTATAGTGAACTATGCCACTATCACTAAAGGTTTCATTCGTCTTTTGAAGAAGGACACCCCTTTTATCTAGGATGAGCGAGCCCAGGAGTCCTTCAATGCTTTGAAGAAAGTGTTATTGTCAGTGCCTCTGCTGAGGCCTCCTAACTACAATAGAGATTACTTTCTTTATATCACCGCATCCAAAGATATGATTGGTATGGTTCTGGTTCAGGAAGATGATGAGATCCATGAGCATGTCATCTACTATCTTAGTCAAACTTCACTCGGTCCTTAACTTAATTATACTCATGTTGAAAATCTAGCTTTGGATGTTGTTCATGCAGTCCAACATCTACATCATTATATATTAATTTGTAAGACTATGGTGGTTGCTGACATCAATCCATTTCAATACATCCTTACCCGACGTATCATAGGGGGAAAATACAATAAATGGATTGTCATTTTACAGGAGTTTGATCTTGATTTCGCTTCTGCGAAATCCAAGAAATACCTAGTCTTTGTAGAGCTAATATCCAATTTTACATGATTAGATGAGGACGTTATCCATGTTGATTTGTTTGTGAACAAATACATTTTTCTTGTCTTGTCATTTGAACCCTAGTATGGAGACATCGTTCTCTATCTTCATACCTTGAAGTTCCCTCAGCATCTCTCATGGGATGACCGACGGTGTGTAAGGTACCAAGATAAGAAATATAATATCATCGATGACACTTTGTATTGCTGAGGAATAGATGATATCTTGCGTCATTGTTTAACTGATGGAGAAGCTGAATCTATTCTGAAATATTGCCATAGTGGGGCTTGTGGTGGTCATCTATCTTGGCTTGCGACAACCCAAAAAATTTTGTGAGCTGATTACTTCTGGCCTACTATCTTTAAGGATTGTATTGAAGAGGTTAAGAAGTATCACCCCTGCCAGGTGTTCACTCAAAAAATGCACTCACATCCATCCCCTCTTCATCCAGTCATTACCGTCGGTCCCTTCACCAAGTGGCAGGTAGACTTCATCGATTGCAACCCAACTTTGGCTAGGGGGCATCAACACATTATCATGGTCGTCGACTACTTTACTAGGTGGGTCGAGGCCATGCCTACAGTTAAATATGATGGGAAGACTGCAGCCTTCTTTGTATTCAATCAGATTATCACCCGGTTTGGTATCCTGAGTAAGATTGTCACTGGCCATGGAAGTCACTTTCAGAATAAGATGATGGAAGAACTAGCAGCTAAGTTGGGGTTTAAATATGTTCATTCTTCTCCTTATTATCCCCAGGAAAATGGGCAAGTAGAGGCCGTCAACAAGTCTCTCAAGACCATTTTTCAAAAAACTGTCAATAAGAGTAAATCTGACTGACACATCATGCTATATCCTGCACTCTGGGCATACCGAACCTCGGTCAAGACTGCCACCGGATTTTCCCCTTTCCAGTTAGTACACGGTGTGGAGTGAATATTACCCATTGAATGCAAAATCCCTTATCTTAAATTGGTAGTCACGCTCCTACCTGAAACTTCTGATCTCGAGCGACATCTTGTATACCTAAAGAGTCTTTATGATCAATGTCGAGATGCCTCTATGACTATTGAGACAAACAAACAATGTGTTAAGGTCTAGTATGATAAGTCTGTATGTCCTCTTATACGATCAAGCCAAAGAACCATTGGGGGCAGGCAAGTTTAAACCCATGTGGCACGGTCCTTATATTGTTTGACGTGTTTTAGAAAAAGGGTACTATGAGTTAGAAGATTACGAAGAGAATAAGTTGGCCGAGCCTAGAAATGGGCTCTACTTGAAAAATTATTACGCTTGAGCTTGAGGCTTGGGTGAAAAATTTTGTATACTAATGTAATTTAGTGTATATATCTCTTTTCTTTTTTCGTATTTGATTTTCTTATAGAGTTTTCACTTGGTTGACATATTTCAACAGAGTTGTCAGTCTACTTAGGATTCGCAAATGGGTCCAGTTGTCACACACGGAACTTGGCTTCCGCCACTTGGGTGGTTTGTTCTCCCGAGGGTCTACTGGTGTCTTCAAGAGGCGTATGCCTAGAGCCATCCCCAAATAATGTGGCCGAATATAGTGCCATTGTAGAACTTTTACGCTATGATATCTCACATGGAATTCGTTCATTAGAAGTTCTCATGGATTCCCAGTTAGTAGTACGTCATTTGAATGACCGTTAGTGCATGTGTGATCCTACTTTACTCCGACAATTCCTATGGGTACGTCTTTTAGAATGACAATTTGATTTTATTACATATTATCATATTACTAGGAGTTCTAATCATGTATCTGATGCTTATGCTAAGTTTGTTTTAGATTGGCATTTTTCAAATAATTAAAATCAAAGAAAACCATCTAATCAATGTACACATTGTAAAATATAAGTAAAGCCGAAGATCCTTTTTTATATATTTCAAAAATATTGTGTTTATGGTACAAAATGAGGCTAACACCCTCAATACATATATAGCTGGTATTACAATATCCCACGACATCTACACCTTTGGCATCGAATGTGTGTCATGGTAGCAAACCATGACGTTTGTGAGACGCTGAAAGAGTCATACCCATGCCCTAGGTACACCAACCACCTATCGCTGCATGACCTCAGGAAGATCCTCTACCTGGACCATGGGTATCCTGCTAGTCAGACGTGACATGTTTCATTGCATGTTTTGTAATACCCTCTCATCCTCTCCTCCCACCGTGTCGTCTCCCCAATTCCTTCGTCAATGTCAAGGGAAACCCTCTGGCCATCATGGACCCACGTCTATGACACACAAATGTCTAGTCAATACTTAAGCACCATCCAATTTTTTTTTTCCTAATTACAAAAAAAAAAAAGGAAATATGTAAAAAAAAATTGAGATACGTATGCCACCATAGGTGGACCCTGGTGGAGGTGGCATGTCTGGATCTCCTCTGAAGTTGATCCCCTCGTAGGTATAGTCATCCAGAGCGATGACCTGTCGCTGGCACCAGTAGAAAAATTCCTCATTGTAGGGTGTCAAAAACCTACCCCCTCCCTACTACCTCATCACTTCGGTCCACCGTGCCATGGCTGGATCACAAGGTCCTCTTGGGAGAATCTCAACTCTAGGTACCAAACCTGGAACCCGCTCAAAAAAGAAACTACACAAGATGGAGGCAAACCCAAAATTTATTTTACCCCCTTGCTTTCACTCTGTCAACTGGCTCTTCATATTGGCCAGTAGTGAGGTACACTAGTCATACACTGTGGGTCTCGCACACCACACTACATAGAACATGAGTGACCTCGATGCCTGGTGCAATGAGGTCGACCCTATGAACCTGGTCAAAACTAGGACAATGATATTCAGACTGAGGTTGTTTATTTCCCGGATAGGGACTTGACTCCCTGCCTTAGGAGTCCCTGCTACATAGTGGGTGTCGATATATTCTTCTATCTTCATCCCGCTATCTGATCCCCGTAACTTGAGGTTCACAACCTCCCCCCGTCATGATAGACTAGTCATAAAGTAAATTCCCTCTACTTCAATTCTCAATGGTTTCCCATTGAGATTGAAGCTCTCGCTATCAGGGTCCCAGTAACCCACCAACATCTCCAACAACCTCACTTGGGATTTCATTCCTTTGAGTGCCCAAAACGTATACAAACCACATCACTTTAAGGCCATTTGGGCCCCTAGATCTCGATCTATAGCCGCATCAGCCTCCTCATGCTCTCGATCTCTCCATTCAAGAACCATCCTGTCAAAGACAAATACAATTTTGAGTTAGAACCCTTCATTTTGTTCATTTGCGTGCATGTACGTGACTTTCTTTGCACATAGTCACTTGTAGGGCTCAATACACGTGCCCTGTAGTTCACACATGAGTGTATACCTAGTTGTACATGCGACCTAATCAAAGCCAGCTCACGTACACTGAAATCTATGCTTTGTTCTTTAAATAACTAAACATTTAAGACCTAATTCAAAAATGTAATCCATTTAAATTGAAGAGGAAGAGATCAATAATTACTTGATCCAGACGAAATGTGATTTCGTTGACAGATGCTCCCACAATCATCATTTGAATCTTGGAGGAATTTTGGTCCAATTTGCACTAGTTGGGTAAAAAATCAAAATGGTATAGTAATTTCTGATTTTATTACTATTTATAAATCAGTTTTACCCACTTTCTATAGTTTAAACCATTTTTTGCACCTAATGGACTAATACAAAAGTGGATCGAGTTGGTTTTTGAAGTTTTAACCTAGGATTCTTGTAGATTTTAGTACTTTGTTGACCATTTGTCACCTTGGGTAGGTCTGTTCATTATCGAGCATATAGGATAGGTACCCATTCCACTATGCATTTTTCGCATTATCCTATAACTATCTCTCTTTATGCCCTAGGTACAAACCCATTTGTTGCGACACAGAACCTTCCATCTGCTATATAGTCATGTCGTTATCAAGTGGTAGATACTTACCAAACATGGGTGCCCTAGTTAGATCCCCTATTTCATTTGGTGGCCATGCAGAGATTTTTTCATAGGACCGGGAGTCCCTCAAAACTCATACTTGACTTTATGCTGAGCCTCATTTCTCATTCATAAGCATGCAACCTTATAACCCATGGATTCCCAAAACGAGTTAATTTAAGATCTTTTTCATCTTGTCTTTAAAAAAGTGAAAAGATTGGTGAGTGATTTGTCCCTTTCACACTTGTTAAATCAGATTTGAAAGATCATGAGTCTTAGTTAATCTCTTTTCCGACTCGTTATCAAAAAATGAAAATATCGCCGAGTGAACTTGTCTTTTTCACACTCGTAAATTGGTTTTGAAGAGACGTCTACTTGGCACAAGTTTATCCCTTTTTCACACCAAGTAGACTAAAAGACATAAAAGAGGACATTTTTTGGTGTTAAGTTGTGATTGCTTCTCATACCCCTGCTTGAAGTATTAAACCTATAGTCGGTTCTCTCTTTGCATTATAAACTGTTTGCCTCAATAGTTTTTCATTGTCAACCAAGTAGAGCCTTGTTAATATCCTTCGCAATTTGACACCCTATATCTAGGACTGAACATTCCCCTAAGTGTCCATCTCCTGCATGCACTTCCCCGCATTGAGCATAGGTACGTTCCACTGTTTGAACTAGTTTTTCTTACTTGCAACACTCGTTTCCTCCTCTGTATCATAGCATTCATTTTTTTTATGAAAAAACAAAAAAAGACGGGCGGGAAGGGAATATTATATCATATTGGTAGCAGGCTTGTCGCCTTTGAATAGAGAACAAATTGATTTGAGTCCATTCATCATAATTTTGGGTTTAGCATGGCCTTAGGAAGTCAAACCCATTACAGAGTCTTCTCTACCGACTCGTTACTCTTCCAGTCCCTACATGGAACTTCATTGATGCCTCCTGCATCTCATGATTTTATCATTGGCTCTATGCTGCCAGGGTCCACCATATGTCTCTTGCTCTTGTTCAAAGGAAGTCTATCAACCTGTGTCGGCCACTCCTCAGAACTCTTGACTTTGCATGTCATCCATACCCTCAATTTGTCTCATAATCACAGGATACTTTAGTCCTATCATGCACCCTAGCCCTACTTCCATCATTGGTGGGTAACCTTGAACTGAGAAGTCGACATTTCATCATTGGTCACTGACTGGGTGGTTTCCCTTGTGTTCGACGGAAAGACATATATTCACACATTGGGATTTGTATAGTGTCTTGGATGCCATTATCCTTATTGGTGGTCTCCTTTCCTTTGTCAGCAATTTTTCATCATTACCTGCTATTCATAGGGTATTTTTTGTGTAATGCTTTCACTTGGGACACGCGAAAGATGCACAAGGTCATTGGTTTGTGAACTTGTTCTTCGTCTGATTTCCACCAAATTATGAAGCTCCTGCTTTGTACCTCGTGCTGACTAATGAGAGATGTCTTAATTCTCTCCTTTCAGTGAGTCTCTTTCCATCGACATCATCTCATTTATTATGGAAATGAGGCCTAGATTTTTATGAGTACCTTGCTACTTGCAGTCATTAGTGGCAGGCTCTGTCGCCATCGACAGTTGGTAAATACATAAATGTCTCCTGATCGATGGATTCTTCAGGTGTTCGACACCGACTCCTTTATTCACACTTGTAAGAATGTACTCAGTGCCTTGATACCTACTTTCATTATCGGTAGGCTGTCTCTCTTTTGTTAACTATATACATCAATGACCAATAATCAAACAATGTATCATTGTATTTGACCTCAACTCCTTTATTCACATGATGTAGACTTGGACCTTTGGCAGATTGTGTAGAAGACTTGAAGACATCACTATGTGGCCACAACTTTCTTGAGTTCTTGCCTCCTTTTCATTTGGACCAGTACCTATACGACTTCAGAGAACATGGGAGATTAGATTGTACTCCATGGTATACAAATATCTTCAGTTTTGTTTTGAGACTGGTTCTACTGGGCCTTGTTCATGACTATGACAACTTTTTGGCATGTAATCGCATTTGTATTTTCCTATTCATGGCCATAGACACTTGTTTGGTATATTTTCCACATGGATATTTAATGTATTTTAGAAGCCATGTATGCAAAGTCAGTATAGAATGTAATGAGTGATTGAGTTCATCCAACTCATTCTCTACCACTCCACTTGTGGGTTATTTATAATGTATTTCGGCCATCACATATTCTCCTCCGACCTCACACATTAGGGGGCATCTGTTATAGCAATATTTTCCTCACCCTATGTAATATTGTAGAGAGGGCCTTATTCCATTCCCCCATGCAAACTTACTTTACCTGATTGATAAATCCTGTGACAAAAACAAATATTTTTCCACTTGTATGCACCTTGAGAGCTATACAACAAGCGTATACGTTGACTACCCCACTACAACCCGCATACATCGAGATTTGTGCTAGAAAATCAAAATTAAATGTCGAGTTTTCATGTCACGACAGGAGATATCTGATCCTTGGCCTTCCATATACTAGAAACATTCTGAATCGACCCTTCAATTGCATTTTTAAGGCTATAAAGAATCCAATTCTGATCTATGGAAAAGAGGAGAGAATTCAACTTTGAGAGAAAAGTTACTCTAGAGAAATTATTACTTCATTATTGAGTCTACATCCCTTTGTCCTTTAAGTCTAAACATAGTGTTCAACCCCCAAGATCTTTCCTTATTGATAGAGAAACTCTTTGTCTCCCTTATATAAGCTTGACTTTGGTGGAGGATTGAAGTGGTGGAGGCTCAGTTGGAAGGAGCTCGGTTTCTTGGTTTCGAACCATGCTGACACAAAAGTTTGTAATGTTTTCCCTTCTGCTGATCATTTATTAATAGAAATAATCCTTTCCCATCCCATTTATATCTTGCAAATATATGTGTTATGATCCATGGGCATGTTTTTTTTGTATATTGATGGATTATGCTATATAATGTGCTAACCTGTTATATCATCACTATATGATTTCTCTACTTGTTTCTTGAGAAATTGTTGTAGGTATAAATCTTTGGGTCAAATTTCTCAATGGTGGACATCATCAAACGTTTGGATGAGGTAAGCCTCTTTCTTACTTCTCTTGCACATTAGTTTATATAGCATATGCTGGAATTGAGTCGATTTCTACAATCATACCTGTCTATTGTGGTTCACCCTATCCATAGAGAGATTTTCCTCATAACAAACACGGTGTTCCATGCTTACTACCTACAGCTGAAGAATGCTATTAAATCATTCCCATGAATGAAACCAAACACTTTGCATCAGTACAGACCGCTAGCAAAGTTCCGTGCATATCGACACTTTATTTATATCACTGTGTGCCGAGATGAAAGCAAGGAGGAGTTGCAGTCCTATTATAAGATGG